>JAOTRH010073930.1:0-17684 GCA_034768845.1 Heliamphora exappendiculata | reverse complement strand
TGATAATTGAAAACTCAAGACATAATTTGAGTTAGGGCCGGGAGTTCAATCAGGACCTTTAGTGGAATAAGTTCTGATTCATGCGAGAAAGGATCTAATTCGGGGACAGAGTTAAGGACTTTCGATTTTCTCGTGCGGTTAGCCCGAGTCCTATACTTCTCCGTGATCCCTCACGTAGCCCATTATACGCATGGATATTTACTTGTCGATTTCGGTAATTATTTAATTTAATTTGAATGTCGATTTTATCGCTGGGAACATTCGGGAATTAAATTAAATAATGAGGGGCGCTTTAGTTTTTTGGCACACCTAGAATTTTCTCCCTAGGTAGCCGGCCCTAATTAGGTGGTGGAATTTTGTTTATGGTCATATATATATATATATATATTGATATTATTTAGAAAGAGATATATATAGATACCATGTATATCTTAAGAGATATATATGGGTGCCATATATATCTTAAGAGATATATTCTTTATATCAAAAAGAGGCTCAAGAAGAAAAATTCTAACCTAATTTCGCCCCCAAAGCCGCCGCCCCCTCTTCCTTTTAGTAAATTATTTTTGCTTTTTGGTGAGAGATAGTTTGAGAAAGAAACCAAGGCAAGGATACACGAAGATCTGAATCGGTTCCCACTCGCCGGGATCGTCATGTGCGTCGAGATATACGTGAGAAGATCATTGGGTCGTCTCGGATCGTTGTTCTGAAGGTATATTTAATAATAATAATATATCTGTTTAATGTTATCATTTTTCATGAAAAACGCACGCGCTATTTTTTACGGTCACGGCGCCGATTCTTATTTTTCTTCTGCGTTCCAACAATTGTATCAGAGCCTTGGTTGCGGTTTTTCAACCGCTGTGCTAACATTTGTTTTGCAGCCTATGTCGTCATGATCCGGTTAAATGTATGAATGAATGGGTTATTTTATATCGTTTTTATTTAACCCTTTATCTCGGCGGTTTTATATCAAAATTAGATCGGTTGTACACCTCCTACGTGGGGTATAGTTTTTTTTTATGATGTAAAATATTATATCATTCTCATTCTTTTCGGATCATTATTGTAATTGAATCACGCAAAACGAGAAACAAAAGCAAAAAAGAAAAGGAACAAGGTGTGGCAGCAACAGCAAAACGTAGCAGCGTGGCGCCATGTTCGCGATTCGTTTTTAGGGTTTTCGGGAATCTTTTTCGACACGATTTTTTTTCTGAAATTAAGTTCAATCCGTTAGCTTTCTAATGGTGGTTCGATAGCGGCAAGGCGACGACGGGAAGGGGTCCGAAAAAAGTTTCAAAGAAGGTGCTGCAAATCCAGCCATGAAGAGTGATGCGAATTTCGAGGATTTGTTCGGGGTACTTCTGCTTTGAATTTTGAGGTGATTTTTTGCAGAGATCTGGTCTGGGATGTTAGTTAGCTATAGTATTTTTTGGAACACTTTCGAGTCCGGAAAGGCGGTCAAACAGCGGCTGAAAAAAGGCGGTGCATGGCTGCCAAACACAGCATATTTTTTGGCAGTTTAAGGAGTTGTTTGGGCTTCTTTTCAGTATTTTTCTGGCGTTTCAGTGGTGGTCCGGGGCTGTGACGGTAGTCCGGGGGCTAAAAAAGAAGGTCGAGTCTTTGACGGTTCGTTTAGGGTTCCAAAACCCTAAGTGTTTAATCTTTAATCCGAGACCGTCGGATTAAAAGATTAAACGGATAGACCGGATCATAACGACTTTATATTTATTTATTTTGTCGTTGTTTTAATTAATTATTTATTTGTTTTATTTAATTGCGTGGATAGATTTTATTTTATTATGTTTTTTCTTGTATGCATATTTTTATTAACGGGTGTATATTAGAAAAAATGATTTTATAAAATAAATAATCCTAACAATTTTTAAAATTTTAAAATAAATAAATAATTATTTATTTAATTTTGTGTTAAAAATAATTAAAATTTTTTAATTAAAATCTGAAAAATTAATTTCTTTCGCGAAATTAAATAAGAAAATATTTTTATTTATTTTATTATGATTAAACAAGAAATATTTTAATTGATTAAAACCGGATTTATTTTAATCAGGATTTAAAATTTGTTTAATCATTTAAAATGAATGAAAAAGAAAAATTCTCTGTTTTTTAAAATATTAAGTGGGAGAAGGGTTTAGTCACAGATAAATCATACGGTCTCCATTACACGTTCGTAGGAGATGTAGTTATAGCTCGCGTGCTTCCTTAACATAGGGAATGGTCCTCCATCTCAACACGTGTTCCTTAACCCCATGATGAAATCATAGAACCTTGACGTAAGGAATGGTCCTCCCTCTCAACACTTGCTCCTTCGAGTCCAGAATCTTCACAGGCCGCTCCTCATATGTAACATTCTCATCAACCCGTAATTCAGCCCAATCCAGAACATGTGACGGGTCAGGCTCATACTTTGGAAGCATGGAAACGTGAAATACGTTGTGCACAGACGCCAACTGAGGTGGCAAAGCTAAACGGTATGCTACCTTCTCAATCATTTCTAGGATTTCAAATGGTTCAATAAAGTAGGTGATAACTTTCCGCTACGGCCAAACCTCATCAAACCTCTGCGTGGCGAGACCTTCAGAAATACGTGATCCCCCACTGTAAACTCCAAAGGTCTCCTCCTCTGATTAGCATAACTCTTCTGGCGACTCTGAGCTGTCACTAGACATTGGCGAATCACGGTAATCTTCTCAGTCGTCTCCTGCACCAAGTTGGGTCCCAAACCTGTGCTCTCTTCCACATCTGTCCAACACACTGGCAACCTACACGACCTACCATACAAAGCTTCATACGGTGCCATCCCAATACTGGATTGATAACTGTTGTTGTATGCAAACTCTGCCAACGGTAGATGATCTTCCGAAGAACCTCGAAAGTCAAGTACACAGGCTCTTAACATGTCCTCTAAACTCTATATGGTCCTCTCGGACTGACCGTTCGTTTGTGGGTGAAAAGTTGTGCTGAAGGTCAAGCTCGTCCCCAAAGCCACCTGAAGACTCTGCCAAAAGCGCACCGTAAAGTGCGGGTCTCGATCAGAAACAATAGTCACAGGTACTCTGTGTAGCCGAACTATCTCACGAATATACAACTGACTCAGTCTGTCCACCGAATCCTTCACACGAATGGGAAGAAAGTGGGCAAACTTCGTCAATCTATCAACCACAATCCAAATTGCATCTTGTCCTGTGGGTGTTCTAGGAAGTCCTGATACAAAATCTATCGTGACATTCTTCCACTTCCATTTAGATATCGGCAACGGCTGTAGCAATCCCACCGGTCTCTGGTGTTCTGCCTTCACCTATTGACAGGTAAGGCACCGAGAAACGAATCGAATCACATCCCTCTTCATCCACATCCACCAAAACTGACGACGCAGATTGTGATACATCTTCGTGCCTCCTGGATGCACTGGAAGACGTGAATGATGAAAATCATGTAGCACCTCAGAACGACACGACTCTAGTAAAAACAATCTCCCGATCAATCTCAAACTATGATTTGAGCTCACGACCCATCCCGTAGTGTCTTTCCCACTAGCAGTACGTTCTCGTATCATCTGAGCCTCTTGATCTGTCAGCTGAGCCTCTAGCACACGTGCAATCAATGCAGGTTGTGAAGCTACTGAAAATAAGGATGCACCTCTCCTTGTCTCCCGAAGACACATATCAAACTCACCAACCTCTCCAAGCATGTCCCATTCTTATATAGCCACAGAAGCTAACAAACCATGAGATCTTCAACTAAGTGCATCGGCCACAACATTAGCCTTTTCCAGGTGGTACTGTAAATCAAAGTCATAGTCTTCCAACAATCCCATCCATCGTCGTTGGTGTAGGTTCAAGTCTTTTTGCGAAAATAAGTATTTTAAGCTTTTGTGATCGGAGAAAATCTCTAAGTGCTCACCATAAAGATAGTACCGCCATGTCTTTAAGGCAAAGACCACGGCTGCCAACTCCAGATCGTGTGTTGGATAGTTCTTCTCGTGAGTCTTCAGCTGTCGAGATCTGTAAGCCACAACCTTACCTCCCCGCATCAGAACACAACCCAGACCATCATGTGACATGTCACGGTACACTATGTAGCCTAAACCTCACTCAGGAATAATCAACACTGGTGCACTGGTCAATCTCATCTTCAACTCCTGGAAAGCCAACTCACAGGGTTCATTCCACACGAACATGACCCCCTTCTGCATAAGACGCGTCATCGGTGCTGCAAGTCTAGAAAAATCCTTCACGAACCGCCTATAGTAGTCTGCTAAGCCTAGAAAATTGCAGATCTCAAAGACATTCTTCGGTCACTCCCAATCCATCACGGCATTAGTCTTCGAAGAATCCACCAATACCCCATCTTTAGACACCACGTGTCCCAGAAATCTCACCTCTGATATCCAGAACTCACACTTCTCGAACTTCGCATACAAGCGATGCTCTCTCAGAAGCTGTAGGACAATACGCCAATGCTCCTCGTGCATCTTCCTCGTGGGTGAATAGATAAGGATATCTATGACGCCTCGTCCTTCAGGCACATCGAGATATACGTAACTATAAATAAAAAAAATATTCTAACCGAGCATTCATAATTACATATGATAATTACTACATCGTTAATGGTTCAGGATTTGTTCAAAGTACTTAATGATTACAGTCATCTAGAAAATTCAACAAAAGCTATAATGTATCCATGGAAAACTGAACAAAAGATCAAAAAACAATGATCCCACATCTTCAAGCTGCGTTGTTTGGGTTAACCGGCTCCAACCATTCTCTCCCTTCTTTGAAGTCTTCTTTCTCAACGAACACGCCTTCCTCAAATGGTCATTCTTCTTCACCTGTGGCACGAATGCCATGAGCCGGAGCCCAGAAGCAAATTCCATAAATCGTCTAACAAACTCACAACAAAATATCCTACAATACATTTCGTATAATGCCCAATACTATTTTAAGGGCAAAGAGATGGACAATTTAACATTTTCAACAGGGAAAGCATATATGAAAACTGTTGTGCAAGTGCGTGATGTAGATGAATGCATTGCAATTACCCAACCCAACGTGCTTCCAGAACAATATTATGAATTCCACATTAGGAATTACAGAGTAGACTTGATGGTACATTGATCACCGAACCTATTCTCGCCTCGTTGCGAAAGGTAAACCCTCGCCATAGCTACATACCTTGGCCATTTTACACAATGATAACGGCGTGGGGACTTACCTTTATCCAATTTTAACCATCCTTATTCCAGGCCAACCAATCCCACCTTAAGGACCAGGATACTCATTAGGTGTCAACCCAAAGTCTAATTAAAGCTAGTGACAAACCCATGGTGCTTAATCCTCCCTTTTTATAATAAACAATCTCCCATTTCATTTTCAAGTGTGGCAACCAAGGATGCCCTAGATCCACAATCATTGAAAGAAGGATTTCCATGTCACCCAACCCAATTTGAAAGGTACAAAAGGACTTCGATAACCCAAGATGCAATGTAAGAATGGTCATGATAAGCAATATGCTTCTCATGTATTATTAATTATAGCATAATACATAAACATGAAATGTCACAGGGTACAACTTGTTAAAGCCTCAAGTACAAACATGCGAAACATAACCATAATTTATACGATATAGAATCGAACTATCGGCATAAGTTTACTTCATCAAAATTATCATTTTCATACACCAATTACTCACAAGTTCATAAAAGGTCTACACACTTAAGCTCCATAAAGTAATACACCATTTTTACACTTAACCAAATTTAGGTAAATGTTTAATTGCTAGTTTTAAAGTTACGATAGAGTTTCAAAGTACCTAAACATGGATTTAATTTCTAAAATTTAAACATCAATTAGATAAAAATATTTTATACATCTTTAATGTTTAACACTAAGGTCAATTCCTAGCGTAAAAGAGTCATTTATTTTATTTAAGTGAAAACCATTCAGCATTTTATAGAGGAAATCACAAAAAATTTGGCCTCTGCCGGCCACAATTTTGGGGCATCAATTCAAGGGTTATGGCTCTGATATTTGGTGAGGTTTTAGTTTAAGGTGTCCCCTACAAGTTTCATGTTTTGGGCAATGAAAAGTTGTTTGGAAACAATTAGTGATTTTGGCCAATTTATAAAAAGGGTACTGTCAGCCTAAAAAGGGTTTGCAGAATAAGTTTTTAACATAGAATGCTCAAAACCTTTGGGATATCATCGGAGGGTATTTTGGGCTAATGTTTGCTTAGTATTTAGTCTAATATGTTAGCTACAGTTTTCATGTTTATCACTTTTGGATTTGGCTTTTAAAAAGTTAGGTTTTTCGTCTAAGAAAAATGTGTGACAGAGAGGTCTGTCAGTCACTAAATCTCAATAGTGACTTTGGGAAAGCATTTTCCCTATCAAGACGTCATAATGTTGGCTCATTTTTTGTGGAAAGTAAGATAAATGTGTTACCTACAAATTTTGTGTTTTGACCTAAGCTCGTTTCTCACTTTAACTTGGAGTTTTTAGGTATGCTATTTAGAGTGGTCAAGATCTGACCCTATTTGGAAAAAATGATATATCTGGAGTTCTACTCAACGAAATCACTTCAAACTAATTTTTTATTAAATAGAACTAAAAAATCTAGACCTGTACATAAAAATCACTTTAAGATCATATTTTTACAATTAGTTATGATGTTTTAAAGTTGGTGGCAGAATGTTCACATGTCCAGAAATTTAGGTTACCTAGGGTTTTGGTTGCTTAGCTCACGTTGTGTAGTTTTTATGCGTTTTCTTTGCATGCATCTCTCATACTCATATAAACTAAAACTCCAGAATATACTCAAGCTATAAAACTCAAAAATATACACATGTAAGTACATACAAAGCTTGGTCATACATAAATAGTCCACTATTCATGCCTACGACGCCTTTTTGGGTTATTCTTTGTTTATTATCTTTAGGGTTGATTATAGAGATGGATTGAGGTCTATCTTACGGAAGAATATCAGAGGGTTTTAGGGGATTTACTTACCTCTTTTGATGCTAAAAAAATTGAAGAAAAATGGGTATTGGCTTTAACGCTTTATCCTTGATTCCTCCTAGCTTCTCCTTCCCTTTTCCTTCCTCCTTCTCTCCTTCTTCTCTCCACACTTGAAGGAAATTCATAACTCTAAAATTTCTGGTCTCTCTCTCTCTAATGTGGCCGAATATGAGGGAGGGGAGATAGGGTCCTTTTATAAAAATTTAAAAAGTGGGTTTAATTATGTTTGTGTAAGAAAATTTGAATTTTTCTTAATTATGATTGGTTGCATGGGGTGGCTATGCTCTTTTTGAGAGATATATATTCAGATCATGGCAGCGGGATTTCAGCTAGGACTGTTTGGGGAAGTACAAAGGCTGATTTTGCATTAATACAGGGTTTAAATTATATTTTGGTACAATTTTGTGCAAAAAAATGTATAAAATATTAATTTTATGTATCTTTTTGGTATATAAACCTACTAAAACCTATTATATTAATGTGTTTATAATTAATTTAGTCTTCCCATGATTTATCATAATTTTGATTGCAATTAATTAATTAGGTGTAGGCTTTTAACTTAAATTAAACTAGTTTGACCAGAATTAACTTTTTGACTTATTTATTGTGTAGCGATTTTAAATAATTATTTGTTTGATTTTGTTGACCTATTTTATTATATTATTATGTATATTACTTGTATAAAAAGTATTAGATTAAAATAATGCTTAATTTATACACATTTGTCTCATTTTTAAGCTTAAATAGGTAAAAAGTAGCTTTTGGGCACATTTTCCTAGGTGGTCGGCCATGCAAGAGAAATTTGGTCATTTTTTGTTGTTATTTTGTCTTTTATTAATTAATTATATATAAATATCTAATTTTTAATGTCCATGTGTTAAATTTTAGATCTTTAAAACTTTTTGCTGTACTATGGGCAAAAATGTTATTTTACCATAACTATGAGAATTTTTAATTTTTAATTTTATATTTTATGTTATTTACTTAATTTAAGCTGTCCCAAGACTTTTCTGAGTATTAGGGCTTTACCTCTGAGTATTTGGTCTTTTTAGGGTTTTTGGGTCAAATTAGGGTTTCGGGTTGAGTTAGGATTTTTATTCTTTTAGCGACCTAAGATTTTATCAACTAACCGTCGCTAATATTAAGATTTAGACAAGATCTCTCTACGGATAGTTACTGTCTGGGCTGTTACAACTAGGGTCCGGACCGAGGTGTTGCAATATCATCCACGAACACAACCACGAAGCTGTCTAGATACAGGTGAAAGATACAGTTTATCAAACCCATAAATGCCACAAAAGCGTTCGTCAGACCGAACAGCATAACCAAAAACTCATAGTGACCATAACGAGTCTGAAATGCGATCTTCGCTATGTTCTCGTCCTTAATCCTCACTGATGATACCCTGATCTCAAGTCAATCTTTGAGAAGCAACTCGACCCCTTCAACTGATCAAATAAGTCATCAATCCTTGGCATAGAATACTTGTTCTTCACCGTCACTTGATTCAGCTTCCGGCAGTCTATGCACATCCTCAAGGACCCATCCTTCTTCTTCGCAAAAAGAGCTGGAGCTCCCCACGGCGACGTACTCGGACGTACAAAACCTTTGTCAAGTAACTCTTGAAGCTATACCTTGAGTTCTCGTAACTTAGCTGGTGCAAAGCGGTAAGATGGTGTAGAAATGGGAGCAACTCCAGAAACCAGATCAATAGAGAATTCCACATCATGGCTCGGTGGCAACTCAAACAGATCGTATAGATCGATACCCACCATCGATCACAATCGATAAAGGCATGATAGGTGATCAGTCAATCCATCCCTAGGATGACATCAAACGTGACCTTCATGCCTATAATGATAAAATCGAACTCTAAACAACGAACGATGACCCCCAATTTGTAGGATCTACAAATTATACTCAACACCACATTTCCACCGACCAGGGTCTCTACACTCAACGCACTACTCAACGAGTCTGTCTTCAACCCCAATGCAGATGCAAAAGTAGAGGAAATAAATGAATGTAATGCTCCTTTGTCGATAAGAACACTGGCCCATGATCTATATACTAAGAGAGTACCTCTGATCATGGATGGTGTAGCTGCAGCATCGGGCTCGACCGGTGCTTTAGAAGCACTGGGATCAGCAAGAACATATGCTATGCCCCGCCCACTATAACCCTAGGTCGTCGACTGCCTCACAGACTGTGCTGAGGCATTCTTTTGCTAACCTAGACGTCTGAGCCATAGGTTGCTAAGAGGTATGTCGTGTCTGTGCAGATGGAACAGTTGGCGCTTCTGTCGCACTCTAAAACTCCCTCCTTAGGGACATAACTTACGGATGTGCCCAGATTGACCGTACCCATAACATACTGGTGGCTCTCTCCCCTGCGACTACAACTGCAACTACGACTGTGACTGGACAGGCGCTGAAATTTGAACCTGGCCCCTCAGCGGGCACTCAAATGAACGATGCCCTAACTGTCTGCATCGATAGCAAGTGAACTCTCTCTGCTCCGACCTTCCTGTAGAGGCTACTGAAGGTGCAGGCGTAGAAAACTGCAGCTGATACGATCCCATAGAATGGGAACTCGGTCTAGACGACCACTAGCGCTTTTTCTCGCGCCCCTAGAACCGTGCATCTCCACCGCCTTGCTGGCTCCTACTCTCCATAGCTCTGCGGCTCTCTACCATCGAGTTCTCTACTCAAATTGCAGCTTCCACCATCTCAATGTACACACACAAACTCAGCGCTGCAATTATATCCTTGATGGCAGGTCGAAGGCCCCTTTAAAACCTTTTAATGCGCAACTCCTTCGTTGACACCATCTCAGTTGCGAACCGCGACAGATTGGTGAACTTAGCCTTGTACTGGACCACGATAAGGTTCCCTGAACAAGGGAGAGAAACTCCTCCCGATATGTGTCCTTGGAAGCTCAGGAAGTACTTCTCCAAAAAGGTCCTAATAAAAGCAGGCCATGTGCCATCCACTGTGGTTTTAACAAACTTCCACCACTCCCTTGCATCCTCCTGAAGTTGGAATGCCACCAACTTAACACGCAAAACATCCTCCTCAATCTCCAAGGTATTGAAGATCGTCGTGGTTACTTTCAACCACTCGGTAGCAACTTTGGGGTCCAGCTCCCCAGAAAAGGTTAGAGGATCCAATCTTCGAAATTCCCTTATTGCCATAGATGCCTTTGGCTCAGGAGCCCTCACTCCAGCTCTAGTCGCCTCAGCTATTGCTCTCATTGTAGCAAGCAGCTCTTGTACAATGTCAGCACCACCCACATGTTCTTACGGGGTATGAACGTCCCCTTCTTTCAAAAACTAAACAGATGCACGACCTCAGCCATAGCCTCGGTCACGACCCCATCCCCGTCCTCCCCGCGTGGACATAATTCTATACGCAGGCAATATAATAGGATAAGCTTTTATCTGATATGTTATTACTAACGTAAAAACATAACACATAAGCATGCTAACACATAGGTACATCCACTATCTCACATACCGAGGAGAACTAACAAGATAGACGCGTCAATTTGGATAATCTATTCAGATTCCTTGCTAGAAAACACATCGGCCAAATGTGTTTCTAACTTGGCTTTCAAATATGTTAATCCAAACGCCCTAAGACAAGACTAATCAATCATGATGTTCAACCTCCATACTCACATATACATAAACTATCATGCTCAACAAGCTATTAACATGTCATGAAAACATTTAAACACATGCAAGCAAGCATACCCAATCATCCTCACCAAGTGATGTACCATCTTCTCATGGCTCTTAGGTATTCGAACCTAGAGCTCTGATACCAAGTTGTCACATCTCAAAACCCAGGGTCACGTGAAAAGTCCACCAAACACTAGTTTTATGAAAATAGGTTTTTCAACAATCAAATACTGCTTTTGAAATCAAAAGAGTACCCAAGATTCAACTGTCATAAGTAGTAGACATTCAGTTCTAACATATATAATATATATCTAACATATATAAAATATATCGCCCTAAGACGTAGAAAATATGCCTTCAGAAATAGGCATACAAAAGGAAAACTAAATAACATCTTCTGCCACCTACCACCACGGGCACCACTAGATCTACTCATCATGATCATCAACATCATTATCTGAAAAAGATTTAACAAATCCCACACTGTAAGCCAAAACCCAATAAAAACAGACTATAAAGCCATAAAACAGAATATGCAATCACATAGCATAAAGTTGACTCAATAACTGAACCTCAAAACGATTTTCCATCTTGAAAACCACAAGTTTTCTAGCAGACTAACACAAGTATCAAATGGTTTTACTTCATAAAAACCCAAGTTTAACCAACGCGCAGATACGCATGCACGCACACACACGTTACCATCACATCCACTTGATTATACCAACTCGTGGTTTTAAAACGTAGGCACCGCTGCCGAGCGGGTGCATAGACCCCGTCACGTTACTATCACCCGGTCCCACGAGGCCCGTGAAGTAACTAGACGCTCTATACCCCGACATGACCTACTTTTTTTTCCCGATTCACTAGCCGGTGGGCAGAGAAACCCATTCTGCGTAGTTTTTTGGTCTTTCACCGTGGAGCAACTCGAGCCCAAACTTGCTAGATCCATAGATCTATGCTCGGTCCTTTTTGATTATCACATCAAAACATACACGCGTGAGTTCAACCCAAACGGTTCCTCTCACCAAACCCATAACACTGCTAGTCCAATCCAAAAGGTTTCTCTCACCAAAACCATAGCACGTCATAACGTGTATTAAACAAAAAAAAGCGCAAAACATACTTTTTACCCGAATAAACATGGTTTATACATAAAATAGGATATGTAAAGCATTTTCAACTGGTGAAAAAGCATATAACTACACGTAGCACCCTTTAAAGATAATATAGTCTAGGATCCTACCTTGTTGAGTCAAAAACTCGATATCTCAATCCACGTGTAAAAATAAACTTTGTCAAAATAAGATTCTGTCAGGATGGAAGCGGAGCCCACAGCATGGATAACAAGGATCCACTAACAGATCGTGAAAAACTAAGCCCCGGCACCTAAAAAATCTAGAGAGAAGGCAGAGGTTTTATGGTAAAATGGAAACCAGATCTAAAATATCTCAAAATATCTCCAAGGGTATGATATTTATAACCCACGCCGAAACACAGAAGGTCAGTCGACTGAAACACACAGGTTAGTCGACTAAAAAGCCTCTAGAAAACCTAAAAAAGTCCACCGCCTCAGGTCAGTCGACTGAACCACACAGGTCAATCGATTGGAAAGCCTCTAGAGGGACACCAGTCGACTAAAAACCCCCTTTTGGTCGATTGAAAAGCTACGGCCGAGCCCAAAGCTTTCCAATAACCAGGTCAGTCGACTGACTCACCATCATCAATCGACTGAACCCCCATGCCAATCGAAAAACACCTCACATAATTAACTATGCGCAGGCTCAAAACAAACCAACTAAACACGCTTTAAGAATGTAAACCAATGTCTTATGCATCTTTAAACAGTAAAACACGTATAACACATGCTGTTCTACAACAATGAAATATAAACGAATACGTCGAATATAAATATAACCAACAAGAAAAGGAACCGGGTCTCACAATTGTGCAGTGTTTTTCTTTCAATGATCCTATAGATGTGCCGTAACAATGTGTATGTATTTGGGCCGCCATTGCTCCTCGGTAAAAGTTTAAAAACTTTACTCAAGTAAGTGCTTCATTCATTTGGGTTAATCCCCGTAAATGAAGTGGTTGCCCCATTGGGAGGCGTTTGTTGTTGTGGCTCGTTTTGTTTATGTTTTTATTAAACTGTTAGACGTTATTAGATTATATGAAAATTTGTAATTTTGGGGATGAAATGCCATTTTGAGATAGTCATGTTATTTATATAATATGTAATTGCATATTATGCTTTTAGTTTATGTTAGTCTATTCCTATTGGGTCTCGGCTTACGTTGTAGTTAAAAACATTTCAGGTGACATAGTTGATCACATGGGTTAATCTCAGTGGGCCCTAAAGGAGGCGAAGACAAAACCTTAGTTTTGTTATTGTTCGGTAGTTTATATTGTTTGATTTTAGACCATGTAATGATGTAACATGTTTTTGATTTGAAAGCATGTGTATTGTAATTCTTATGGTCATGGTGCCGATGGATGTATACTGTATGTTCATAAGAGCAACCATGGGTTGGTTGTTGTTTTTCGTAGTTTTATATTACGATTTTCGTTTGATTGTTTGAACGTTTTAATGAAAGATTTTTGATTGGATTATGCTTTATATAAACTCTTGTACTTTGAGAGAGGATTTTGAGCCTCATTTTGGCATGTTTTAGTGGGCTTGGTTATGCCTTAGAAGCTTTTCAAAAATGTTAAAAAATGGTTAAGTGTTTAGGGTAAAAAGTCATTTTTTTTTACAAAATGGTCCAAAGCTAGACCACTTGATAGACCGATCAATCGGTCTATCAAGTAGTGAAATCACATTCTCGGTTATTTTGTGCAGGTGAGGACCGATCAAGCGGTATGAGCAGCCTTTGAAAAAATTTGTTGCTTTGTTTTAAACCTGGACTCTTGGAGACTTTGACCTAAACCTTTTGGGTTCTCTTTTTGTATAAAATAAACTCTTAGAAGTGTGTTTTTCAAAGGTTTTAAGTTTACTTTCATCTCCGTTCTCTGGCCCATTTGGTCTGGGTGGTTTTGATGGATTTAATTATCTCAAAATGGGTTTTTCATGGGTGGCTCACGTGGTCCAGGTTTTGGGGTTTAATAACTTGGTATCAAAGCTCTAGGTTCTAATACCTAAGAGCCGTGGAAGAGATTTCATCACATTGTGAGAATAGTTGCGTGTGCTTGATTGCATGTGTTTAAATGTTTTGATAACATGAGAATGATAATCTGTTATCATACAAGGATTTTGTGTATACGTGAGCATGGAAGTTGGGCTTTAGGATTGATTGGTCTTGCCTTCGGGCATTTGGATTAACAAATTTGGAAGCTAGGTTTGAAATGCATTTAGTCGACGTACTTTCTAGTAAGGAATCTAAGTAGGTTATCCAATTTGACTCATCACTCTTGTCGGTGCTCCTCGGCATGTGGAATTTATTTAACATGATCTTGAATAGCTAAGTGTTAGCATGATTATGTGACAGGTGTTAGCAATAACATGATGTATCGAACCTTAGGTTGTTATGTTTTATATCTCTTTTATATATGAACTGTGTTTCCTTGGAGAGGATGAGGCCATGGTCGGGGTCTTGGTATGGGTCATTGAGGTGCGGCCCGATTGTTGTTGATTGCTGCGAGGTAAGGTCATGGGTTGAGTGTTGATCGCTTCGTGCATGGTAGAACTTGCTCATAAGTTGGGGTTAATAACTCGAATCGGTGTTGACCTTGGTTAGTAACCCGTTATATGTTCGTATTAGCATGGTTTTATTTTGGTGCAGTTGAAGCATGGATATTTGGTTGGTCGCGGTAGGGGACTCTTTTGGGGGAGTATACTACCGGGTGATGAGTGGTGTTACTGATGACCTTGTGAGTAGGTGTGATAGGGTGTTTGAGACCCTCAGGGATCATTTATTATGATTAGATTAGGGGATGGTGATAACCCCTTTCGATTAAGGTTTAGTGTATGTGGTTTTGGTCTTGTCAAGGATTAGGCACGTCGTGAGCCATGTTATGTCATGAGCCATGTATTTAGGAATGGGGTATGGACGGGAACATAGTGGATAGGAGCATAGTAATTTTTGGCCTAGCGTATTTTGAAATTGTAGAACCAAAAAGGGTTTTTGGGGGTTGTCCCTTGCCTGTGGGGTGTTATTGGTAGTCAGAGTGATACTTGATAGCTGTGGAAGCCATGTTCCTTTTTAGGATCTGAGAGTTGAGTTACGGGTGCGTATGCTCAGAGATGTGTTCGGTGGATTAACTGTGAAGTCGTAGATATGTTAGAATGTGTGTTGGTTTGGGTTACGATTCCAGTATGCGAAAAACATTAGTCCTTTGGGAATTTCACGAAAGTAAAAACTTATGGTTTGATCGTTGTCCTCATGGGTAGGAGATCATGGTTGGGAACTATGTTGGGTGAATATAGGGGTGTGAATATAGGGGTGTGCCTAGACAAAGTGAGATGTGAGTGGTATCAAGTCTTGTATGAGATGACGTGGTCACCGTACTGTCTCCCTCGCAAGTGCTATGTGCACGAGGTTTGAGAAAATTGTGAAAAGGTTTGATGGTGTGGTTGACTCAGTGCTTAGATGGTGTAACATGAGTGTGATGTGTCTTGAGATGTTTATTGACGAAATTAAGGTTATTTGTTTTTGAATCTGGGGTTAGGGGTGGTTTTGTTGTTTTGCCCATGGGAATGAAATGTGGACTAGTAAAGTTTAACAATGTGCCGTATGGTTTGAGTGGCCTAGGGTTGGCAGGCAAAATTCATGGATCCCAACGTATAGGCAACAGAAATGTGAATGATGTTGGTACAGCCGTGAGAGTTGTGGGTAACTCTAAGTGAGAGGTTTTAGGTTGGGCCTCCTTTGATTAAGCGCCTTACGCTTTCTTTGTGGGTGTCCCTAAACAGTGGTCTCGAGGCTGTAATGTGGCTGTTGTTCACCTATTGGCAGTCAGGTTAGTGTATTGCAACCTTGTGAGGTGAGGTTCTGGTGTGATGGGAGTATTTGGCGTTGTGCCTCTGTGTATACCCGGTGACGAGCTTGTAATCCTATGGGACACGCTATATGGGGTATAACGAAGTTAATGACATTCGAGGTGTATGAACGGGGTCTGAATTTGAGGACTTAGTGTGATGCCTGGTATGATTATCGTGGTTGGGGTCGATAATGTTTGTATCGTGGTGGCCGATGTTAACTTAAGGTCGACAGTGTTCTTCTGAACCGAATATTTGATGGGTACTGAGAGTACGATGGTGTTGAGTGATAGTTCCTAGTTGATCTTTTCTTTTCTCTGGGCGGAGAGAAGGCTACCTTTGGATGGTTATCAAGTGTGAGCTATTTCGTACTGGTTGGATGTGGATGTCGGGATCTTTGATTGATTCTTAATTTGGCAGTTTCCTGAGGAGGTAAAAATCTTCATGGGTCTTGTATATTTGTTGTGGTCCTTTGGAAGGTATTATAGGGACTTGTACTACGGTGATTAGGTGATCGTAGAACTAATTCCTCATGGTTTCCTAGCACAAGTTTGATTGCTCTATCATGTGAGTATGAGTGTTTGGGTTGTGTTCCCTAAGATATCGGGTTTGTAGACCCAGAATGCATGTCCTTTTTGACGAGAGAGTTAGTGTTGAGATGTAGAGCTTATTTTTGTAGAGATTGGTTGAAAATCATTTGACAGATGTATAATGTATGTTCTGGTTTGTGTGGGAATAAGACACTCTTAGCTCTTGTCAAAGTAAGATCTTTGCTGAAGTCTTGGTGACTAGTTTATTCACGTGGTGAGTTTCTGATGAACCTTTTATGAATCTCGATTTGCGTTCTACTTGGCATTTCAAACTACTCAGATTTCTTAAAGCTGGTGGTCGGTTGTCCACTCGTGGTGAAGATACAAGTTGTGAAAAATTGAGTTGAGGTTATTAAGAGGACATGGTAAGGTATAAGTCAGAAAGAATGTGATATTTTAGAAGCCTTCATTGGTATGGCCTATTAGGGCCAACATAATTGTCTGGTTTGGGAACAAAAAGGCCATGATGAGTTGTGTATAAGATGACATTGCTAAGTTCGGGAGGCATGTCTTGGTTGGTTACTCGGTGTGAAAGGATATGAATGGGTTGAGTGGCATTGGTGAAGGAGTAGAGAATAATGTGCGGATGTTATCTAATAGAGCATTGTTATATGTGTGGTACGGATGTAAAGGAATGAGGTGAATGTGTATGCAGGTGTTGACGAGTGGAATGATTGATGATGGTCTAGACTTTAGTATTCGACTCATTGTGAAATATTATGGATTCGAAGGACCGACGTACGTGTTACAAGTTTGGGTTGATACTGGATGAAGGCGATAATGATTGATTAGAGGTCGAACAGTAAACTAAGAATCTGAGATTCGATGGTGAAACATGGGGTTACATATTCACGTTATATCGCAACATGGGATGTGATTGGATTTGTGTAGGTTAGCGTGTACCTATAGAATATTTGGTATGTGTGGCATATATGGCCTAAGTGACTCATTGAGTTTAAGTGACCATATTAATCTCAATGGTTGTGATGCCGGGGTGGTAATCTCGAATGTGTGGAGTCTTGGCCTTGTTGATGATATGACACCTGATATTTCTATAAGGTGAGAGTTGTGGTTCACGACAGAGGATCTAATTGGGGATGGGTAGAGGGTAAAAGTTTAGATGAACTGTTGGTGACTCATGAAAAGGAATGTGTTTTTTGGAGTTTTCGGTGAGTTGAATGAGTTCCTTTCTTTGGAACCTGTTGTTTGTTGTTTTTGCTTGGAATAAGCGTCTTGTCAGCTTCAGTGATGACGTTTCTAGCATACGTAGAAGGATGATGTTGTTGGGAATGTATACTGAAAAGTCATGTTTTTTATGTATTTTATTCTGGATCCCTGGCATATTAATAAGAAACATTTGAGATGATTTTGCATTTATGATTTCATATTTATATTTGT
>JAOTRH010073929.1:0-50274 GCA_034768845.1 Heliamphora exappendiculata | reverse complement strand
AAATTGAAAGTGAAACGTGGGATAAGAATTAAAGAATTTGAAAGAAAGTAATGGTTTTAACATGGATAAGAGTTGAATAGTTGATTAAGAGAAAATAAAAGTAAAAACAAAAAAATTTAAAGAATGATAAAGAGAATGTGTAATTAATGTGAGGAAAAAGATAAAGGGAAGTATTGAAAGTTTAATGCTTGAATATGAAAAAGAAATAGGTTAATTGATAATAATAGATGTGGTTTATTGATAATAAAATATATGAAATAATAGAAGACGAACTAAGTAAAAGAACGTGTAAGGATAATAAAAATAGGAAAGAACTTGAATGGGAATGAAATAATAGAGTAAATAAAGAACTGATGAAATAAAATTTAATTGTGGATGATGAACTAATGAACTGAAAAGAAAGTTAATGGCTTCATAATAAACTGGCGTACATTGGTATTTGATAACTTCTTAAAAAGAAAATGAGAATGAAAGTGAGAACTAAAGAAAGATAAAGAGAAATGGTGATTTATACCAAGAGAACAAAAAAAGGGGACCAATAAAAGAATGTCAACCATTGAATTGGGATGAATAATGAGCCTAATAAAACTGAGAAGATAAACTGAGAAATGAACAATTTTATAAAAAGAATGTAAATCTAAATGGTGGATAGCAAATCAAATAAAATGGAAGTGTGGATAAAGAACTGATAAATTGAAGAAAAAGTAAATGGTAAGGGAAAATTGTATTCGGTAATTGATCAAAGAGAAAATAGAAAGGGAATGAATAAAGTGTAAATCTATAATCTCATGGGAAATGTGATAACTTAAATTAATAAATGTGAGTAATGAGTTTCATGAATTTGAGTACTAAAAGAAAATAAAATATGATGCTAAAGAAGGTGAAATGATAGAAAGGATTAATAGGTTTCAGGAAATAGAATAAGATTGAATAGATGGCACTTTTTGTCACGCTCCAAACTCCGGGTCACGTAAAACACCAACAAACAACCAACCCAAGAATAGACTATCAAACTAAACCATACATGCATTGTATATAATCGCCAAACGGCATACATTACACGGTTCCAATACCGAAAAAACATGTTACAACATACATGTAACAAAAGAACAAAAAGGAAGACTACAGCTCTTCCACCTCTCCAGCACCTCCAGCTCAACCTGCGTGACCGGTACCTAAAGAAAATCAAATCCCACGTCGTGAGCCAAGGCTCAGCAGATACTAGATAGGCATGCAGTATAAGCTAAACATGCTAGAAAGACGAGGTGCGCTTTTAGACTCTCTTTCAAGCCTTTTAAGTGAGTTTTCACATGCAACGAGAAAGCGAGGATACAAACCATTATTTGACTCACTCACAGGAGTCTTGAAAATAATTTGAAAACAATTTTTAGATCGCGATTCACACGACTCTTAATGACAATTTGAAAATTGGTCTATCCGTCCCACAGTACAATTCATGCAATCCATGTAACTTCTCGGACTTCCACCGAAGGACCGTAGCCCCCATCTATGCAACGCACACAACCTATGCAACCCACACAACACACGCAACCCGTGCAACACACACATCTTCACGGACTTTCACCGTAGAACCAATATCCACCCTCGTCGCATATTTTCACGGACTTTCACCGAGGGACCACTATCTGCCCTTCATATGCATATCTTTATAGACTTTCACCGAGGAACCACTATCTGCTCCATATGTGCATATCTTTACAGACTTTCACTGAGGGACCACTATCCGCCGCACATATGCAAATAGATATATATCTATGCATTAACATGCATCTTTACACATGCCTAAATCACGGGATAAAATCGTATATCGCGGGATAAGAACGCATCAAAATGTGCATACTAAACCAGGGTTTAAAGGCATAAAGACAAGTACTATCACTGCGTTACCCAAACCATGTCACAAGTAACACACGTGACTCACACAACACTTGCAACTCATGCAACATGCAACACATGCATCCATTCCTCATATTCCACATAACCATGTCTATAAAACATCTGAGTTTTAAAGCATGTAACTACGGTACACGTAACGATACCAAAGCCATGTAATCTACATACATAATTCATGCATAATAAACCACAGTTATAAATGCATAAAGCCAGCTATAAGCGCACATAACCATATAAACCTCAAACAGTGACATCACCCGCCACAAAACCCGACATCCACTCAAATGGACAACCAGTAACCCACACAACCAAGCCTAACTGGAGGGCTACACCAAACCCCTCAAAACCACGAGCTCACTAGCACCACATTTTCTCCAAATGTGCCACGGGCCCTAACACGCCCCACAACCAACGATGCGCAAGCACTACGCACATAATCGTGCCCCACCAACCCGCATCCAACAATGCGACACCCCCGAGGACGACACCTAAACGAACACCCAAAGCCATGACACAACTCCCAAGGCCACAACCTGACCAACCGAACCCCCAAAGGCATCCAACAGTATTTCAATTAACCAACCCCATAATCAATCAACCGAATACTATTAAAAACCAATTGGAAACCAAGAAACCAACCACCAAAACCACCAACACATAGCCCAGAACTTCAGTCGACTAGATCCAACCCCCAGTTGACTGAAAAACACACTAGAAAAGCCCAGAAACGCCAAACACAGTTCAGTCGACTGACCCCATGAGTTCAGTCGACTGAACCCAAGAAACTATGATCTAGTTGACAGGACCTATGAGTTCAGTCGACTGACCAAGCCTAGAAACCATTTTTAAGCTACGGTTTCAACCTCTAAGCCTCGAATCGAAGCCTCTAAACTCCCATCCAACACCCACGGACACACACACGCCTAGGCCTAATACCAAAACCACAAAAGAAACTCCCAACACCTGATTCCATCTACCGCAATCGCCAAAAAATGATTTTTAGCCCAAAAATCTAACTTTTACATAATATTAGATCTACAGCAATTTGACTGTTAAAAACACACGCGATTACATGTAGCACCATTATACAGCAGTAGGATCTAGAATCCTACCTCGGTAAGTTAGAAACTCGATGCCTCAATCCACGTGCAAAACTAAGCTTTGCCAAAATAGAATTTTATCCGGACGAACGCAAAGCCTACCGTGCCAATAGCAGGAATTCGCTGTCGGATCATTGAAAACTGAGCCCCGGGCCCCCGAGAATTTAGAGAGAAGGCAGAGAGAAAAAAAAAACTTATTGGAGAAATTTTGAAAATATATTTTGAAAATATCTAACTCCAGATATTTATAAGCCTCCAAAATATCTTCTTCTTTTTTGTAATTTTTCAAAATTCGCACAGTAACATCACACGGCCCCCGGGAACCTACCCGCATGCATATCTAACTCCTATCATGCATCAAAAGCATTTAAACATGCTATCACATAAACACCAAATGCGCATAAAAAAATGCCGAAAAAGAAAACGGGTTAGGATCTCACAACTCTATCCCCCTTAAAGGAATTTTGCCCCTGAAATTCAACTTATGGTCAAAGGAAACAACCACGTCGATCACAATCGACATAGGCACACGAGATGGTTAGCCAAACCATTCCTAAGATATAGTCAAACAAGGTCAGGCATCCTAAACAAACGGTCAACTATCTTAAATATATAGGATCTACAACTCACTCCAACGTCACATCCTCACCAACCGCTGCCTCAACAACACAGCACACCACCCACTGAAACCATCATCAACACCCAAATAGATGCAAGAAAGGAACTGGCCCAAATCCTACAGACTCAGAAAATACCTCTGCTCGCTGAAGGCATATCTGCATCATCCGGCACAACCGGTGCCCTGGAAGAACTAAAAGCTACGAGGGAATATGCTCGGGGTAATGTCGCTCTGCCCTGTCCACCTTAACTCGGCGCTGTCAGCTGTCGTATCGATTGAACTGAAGTTCCCTTATTCGTCACTCGGGAGGTCTGAACCGCAGGATACTTCTATCTCTCCTGCACATACGAACCCTCAGGTGTGCCCACTGTACTTGGCACACTCTCTCTCTCTGGACAAGTCCTGTAAATATGTCCTGTCTGGCCACATCCAAAACAAGTAGGCGGCCCTCTCCCCTGTGACTGATCCGGTATAGAACTTTGAGACTGCCTCAACTGTGAATTCGGGTACTGCCTCGGCTGTGAACAATCTGATACACGATGCCCTGGCTGTCCACATCAATAACAAATTAACTCCCTCTGCTCTAGCCTCCCAGATGAAGCCACTGATGGTGATGGTGCAGAGAACTGCTATGGTAATCCAGATGGATGAAAGCTAGGACCAGAGGACCTCTGCCTCTTGCTAGAACACCCACCAATCTGTGCCTCGGTCCCACCCTGTGATGTCCTGGCCTCCCTCGAAACCCGAATCTCAGCCAAAGCATTCTCAACCCTCGTTGCTGCCTCCAATAGCTCTGTGAACACCCAAAGTCCCATGGCTACCACACGCTCCCTGATCGCCGGCCTCAAGCCCCTCTCAAACCTCATCGAACGTAACTCGTCTGTGCTCACCAACTCCGATGCAAATAGGGACAAGCTCGTAAACCTGGCCTCATACTGCATAACATCCATGGCCCCTGGGTGAGAGTATAGAACTCCTCCCTGTACAAATCCCTCTTCAAAGCCGAGAAGTATTTCTCCAGAAATACTCCTGTAAAGGCTGCCCATGTGACCCCCACCGTGTTCCTGGCATACCTCCACCACACGTGAGCATTACCTCTCAACTGAAAGGTGACAAAAGAAACCCGCAACTCATCCTCCACAATCTGTAAGGTGTCAAGGATTCGAGTCACCAACTCCAACCACTATGTCGCCACAATAAGATCAGGATCTCCACCAAAGGTAAGCGGATCCATGCGCCTGAACTCCCCCATCGCTACTGTAGCCCTCGCCTCAGGAACTCCCTCTCTATCTCTAATAATCTCACCTCTAACCAACTGCTGGATAGAACCCGCCAGCACACGCAACAACTCTATCGTGTCCATCGGTCCCAGGGGAGCATTTGCATCCCCAGCATCAGGGATAGAAACATCCCCTTAGCTAACACCACGGCCACGGCCTCGACCACGGCCTCACCCTCGTCTCGCAGACATCGCGTCTATATGAAAAAGACAGGACATGAGATGCAGCACATAACATAAACCACATAAGCATGCTAACACATAAGCGCATGGGTTTATGCTAAACAAAACCCCACATACCGAGGAGAACTAACAAGAATGACGCGTCAATCTGGCTAACCTACTCAGATTCCCTGCTAGAAATCACGTCAGCTAAACGTGTTTCTAAGTTGGCTCCCAAGTTTGTAAATCTAAACGCCCAAAGGCAAGACTAATCAATCCCAAGATTCAACCCCCCATGCTCACATATACACATCATTCACATATCTAACATGCTGACACGTTCATATTATCAAAGCGTCTAAACACATGCAATCAAGCATAAGCAATCAATCTCACACGGGATACACCCTCTTTCCACAGCTCATAGGTATTCAAGTCCAGAGCTCTGATACCAATCTGTTACGCCCCAAACTTTAGGTCACGTGAAACACCCACAAATAACTAACCCAAGAATACACTCTCAAATTAAACAATACATGCATTATATATAATCGCCAAACGGCATACAATACAGGATTCTAACATGGGAAAAACATGTTACAACATACATGTAACAAAAGAACAAAAAGGAAGACTACAGCTTTTCCACCTCTCCAGCACCTCCAGATTAACCTGCATAACCGATACCTGAATAAAATCAAATCCCACATCGTGAGCCAAGGCTCAGCAGATACTAGACAGGCATGCAGTATAAACTAACCACGCTAGAAAAACGAGGTGCAGTTTTAGACTCCCTTTCAAGCTTTTAAAATGAGTTTTCACATGCAATGGGAATGCGAGGATACAAACCATTATTTGACTCACTCACAGGAGTCCTAAAAACAATTTGAAAACGGTTTTTACATCACGATTCACAGGACTCTTAAAGAGAATTTGAAAATTGGTCTATCCCTTCCGCAATGCAATTTATGCAATCCATGTAACTTCTCGGACTTGCACTGAAGGATCGCAACCCCCATCTATGCAACACACACAACCTGTGCAACCCACGCAACCCATGCAACACACACAATGCACGTAACCTGTGCAACACACATCTACACTAACTTTCACCGAGGGACTACTATCCGCCCTTCATATGCATATCTTTACGGACATTCACCGAGGAACCACTATCCGCCCCATATGTGCATATTTTTACGAACTTTCACTGAGGGCCCATTATTCGCCCCATATGTGCACATCTTTATAAACTTTCACCAAGAGACCACTATCTGCCCCACATATGCAAACAGATATATATCTACGCATTAATAGACATTTCTACACATGCCTAAACCACGAGATAAAATCGTATACCGTGGGATAAGACTGCATCAAAACTTGCATACTAAACCAGGGTTTAAATGCATAAAGCCACGTACTATCACTACGTTACACAAACCACGTCACATGTTACACACGCAACTACACAATACTTGCAACTCATGCAACATGCATCACATGCATTCGTTCCTCATATTTCAGATAACCATGTCTATAAAATATTTGAGTTTTAAAGCATGTAACTACAATACACGTAACGATACCAAAGTCATGTAATCCACATAAATAATCCATGCATAATAAACCACAGTTACAAATGCATAAAGCCAGCTATAAGCGCGCATAGCCATATAACCTCAAATCGTGACATCACCGCCACAAAACCCGACATCCACTCAAAGGGACAACCGGTAACCCACACAACCAAGCCTAACTGGAAGGCTACACCAAACCCCTCAAAACCACGAGCTCACTAACACCACATTTTCTCCAAATGTGCTACAGGCCCTAACACGCCCCACAACCAACGATGTGCAAGCACTACGCACATAACTGTGCCCCACCAACCCACATCCAACCATGCATGCCACCCCCGAGGACGACACCTAAACGAACACCCGAAGCCACGACACGACTCCCAAGGCCACAATCCGACCAACCGAACCCCCAAAGGCATCAAATAGTATTTCAATTGACTAACCCCATAATCAATCAACTGAATACCATTGAAAACCAATTGGAAACCAAGAAATTAACCACCAAAACCACCAAAACCACCAACAAGCCCAGAACTTCAGTCGACTGAACCCAACCCCCAATCGACTGAAAAACACACTAGAAAAGCCCAAAAATGCCAAACACACAGTTCAGTCGACTGACCCTATGAGTTCAGTCGACTGAACCCAAGAAATTATGATCCATTCGATTGGACCTATGAGTTCAGTCGACTGACCAAGCCCAAAAATCGTTTCAACGCTACGGTTTCAACCTCTAAGCCTCGAATCGATGCCTCTAAACTCTCATCCAACACCCACGGACACACACACACCTAGGCATAATATGAAGACCACGAAAGAAACTCCTGACACCCGATTCCATCCATCGAAATCGCCAAAAAATGATTTTTAGCCCAAAAACCCAACTTTTACATAAAATCAAATCTACAACAATTTAACCATTAAAAACACACGCGATTGCACGTAGCACCCTTATACAGTAGTAGGGTCTAGAATTCTACCTCAGTGAATTAAAAATTTGATGCCTTGATCCACGTGCAAAATCAAGTTTCGTCGAAATAAAATTTCTTCCGAATGAACGAATAGCCCACTGTGCCAATAGCAGGAATCCGCAGTCGGATCATTGAAAACCGAGCCCCTGGCCCCCGAGAACTTAGAGAGAAGGCAGAGAGAAAAAAAAACTTACTGGAGAAGTTTTGAAAATATCAAATTCCAGATATTTATAGACCTCCAAAATATCTTTTTTTAATAAGTTTTTGAAATTCGCACCGTAACATCCCATGGCCCCCGGGAACCTGTCCGCATGCATATCTAACCCCGATCATGTTTCAAAAGCATCTAAACATGCTATCACATAAACACCAAACGCGCGTCAGAAAAACGCCGAAAAAAAAACGGGTCAGGGTCTCACACTTTTAAATTTAAAATAAGTATGGATTATAACTCGGTTATGAAAATGTTTTTAAGTTGTTGCACACAAACATATTCCTTTACACCTCACAAATCATGCATTGCACTTTTATTAGTCTTATCCTACGAGTTTTGGTTCAGGTTGTATGTATCCAACCTTTTACAGGTGTTGATAAAAGAAGAGTAAGCAAAGATTGGGATCTTCAAGAATACATTGGAAGAAAGGAACAATTTTTTTTTATTTTGATTTATTGATGTAATCGTATATATTTGTTCACATCTCATGTATTTGCTTCAAGTATTGTGCTGGGAAAACTTCATGGAAACAATGAGATTATATTGGATGAATGTAATCAGTATACGAAGGCAGAGAGACACATGTATGATTTAATGCTCATGGAAATGGAAACAATAGTAATGGAATGATGCTTGTTAGTCATTATATAGGTAAATCCTATATAACTGGCAAATAGTTTTACTTGTGGTTGGATGTGGAGATCCAGGCGGTGCCTGAGTATATATATTATGAATTGAGTTTAACAGGTTTACAGGAGAATTTGGGATAGCGCGAAAAATAAAAGACTCTGCCAAACTTTTTAAGAATTAGACTTAGTTTATTTTGAAATTTGGGATAATTGAAAACCTATAAGAAATTAAGTTCAAGAGGATATTATTAAAGAAATTTTGGTTAAAGGAATAGGAGTTATCAAGTGGGTATCACGCACCTCAGAGTCAGGGGCGTGACATGGACGAGACTGCCACCTTCTACGATGACAGCTTGGTGGAACCCTAGCCCACTTGAGCCAATTTGTGGTTTTCCTTTCTATCATGATTACACGTTTTCTACTTTGTAGTCGGAACCCCTTTTCTATTTTTTTATGGTTTTCATCTTAATTTTCCTTTTTGAGTCATAATATTTTAAAACATTATAGTATTTTTAACTTTGGATGAATGGTATGTTTTCTATTTTTCTACATCTATAATAATTTGTCGCTCTAAATGTTATCCGAAAATTATGGGAGTCGCACTATTAATGGTAAGTGGGCAAAAAAGAGACTCCTAGAAAAGATGAAATCCTTAGACGTTGTCATGAAATATGAATTATACATAAAAAGATTCATTCCTTTTAAAAAAAATCCAAGAGTAAATGGAAAATTGTAACTAGGTTAAAAACAAATTATTCAACATTTGTTTTAAGGGATTAGGGAAGGGGGATGGACTAAGAAACGAGGATTTCCCAACAAATATTTTTTAGTTTTTATCCCATTGGGTCATGTTTGTATTGGAGGATAAAATTAGAAGGGATTAAGTTTTTAATGGAAAATAATTATAAAATTAAATATTCATTGTATTGTTTATAAAGATTAAGAGGGATTACGTTTTTAATGGCTAATATTTTCTCCTCTTTAATTGTTTCTCTCCCTCACACCCTCCCACTCCCACTAGTTTGTGTGTCTAATCTAGCTATTTGTTTAGATCTTTATTTTGTATAAAAACGTGGGATATAAAAATTATATTCTAAATTAATAGTTAAATCACATCCTCAATTTTTCAATACAAATATGAACTTGATATTGTAAGTCTTGCATTTGTATTGTAGTATTGGAGAACTTAAAGTATGCTTAATGAGAGACTGTTAATCTCTCACTTGTCTATTAATAATATTACACCTCCTTTAGTATTAATAGTATTAGGTTCTGCATTATTTTTCCTTCATTTATAACAATAAAAAATAACTTTACAGTTTTTATTATATTTTTTTATCTCACTTTAACCAAAAATGAATTAAATTTATAACTGTATGCATAATCCTATTTATAATCACTTAGTATATAAGAAATTATATAGGTTGTGAGACCCTGAACCTTGTTATTTTGGATTATTTATGTACGTGACGTGTTTATTTCAGTATATGAATAGCCTCGATGCATTATTTATGTTTTGGAGTTGTAGAACAACATGTATAGATGTGTTTTAAGCTTTCTCGAATCTTGTTTAGGCTTGTTTGGTTGGGCTTTGGACAGAAATACCGAGACCAAAATAGTAGGCTGTGACACCTTAGGTTGGGTCAACTGGACTGGTATGTTCAGTCGACTAAACTGTTTTTCTTGAGTTCGGTTGACTAGATCGAAGGGTTCGGTTGACTGAACAGTGGGGGTGGTGCACTTTTCGAGAGCCTTCAGTTGACTGAATTGCCTTTTTGCCGAGCCTATAAGTATTCCAGTGGGCTGGAATGTTTGGAAAAAGTTTGTTTCTTCTTTTCCTCAGCCTTCTCTCTACATATTTGAGTTTCTTGAGCCTAGTTTTCGACGATCAGCTTGTGGATTCCTACTATTCACGTTGTTGGCTTCATGTTTGACCGATCAGATTCCTATTCCAACATGGTTTAGATTTTGAGGATTTGAGTTTTGACTCGCCGAGGTAGGATTCTAGACCTTACTACTGTATAAGGGTGTTTTATGTAATTATATGTATTTTTACCGGGTAAAAAATGCACGAAATGTTATATTTGTGTTTAAACCTTGTTTTGTGGGTAAAAAGCATGTTTTTTGCTTTTCTTGATTTATTACCATATATGACATGTGAATGTATGGTTTTCAAAAGGTGATTTTGAAAACGGTGATTTTGTGGAAAATGGTGATTTTTTATGAAATCTCAATTTTTGGTGTTTTGAAGGTTTGGAGCTAACCCTTGGGGTTGAGGCTCGATTTTGAAACATTTTGTTAAAAACGGAAAAAAAGACATTTCGAAATGTTTTTGTTTGATCTCCATATTGATGGATGGATCTAAATGCATGTATAATGTATTTTATGAAAATATTTTCATAGTTGAGCTACGGTACGATTTTTAAATGATTCATAGATGTGCCGAGATGAAGGGTATTAGGCGCGAGTTACCCTCGGTGAAAGTTCGAAAACGTGCGCAGAGTAGGTACCTTTGTTATCCTTTGGGGTAATTCCCATAAAAAATGTCGATTTGGGTGCTTTTATCCCTCAGGTTGTCGCCCATAAAGTCAGCATTTACGTCGTGGTGCTCCGTATAGAACTTGTATTTATCTAACCGGTCTCATGATGTATGGGGATTAGATAATGGACGGGGATCTATAGTTGCTACCTCTGTCCTCTAGTGGCGGAGTCGGTACATAGGATTCATTTGCTTGATCCTCGACTGCGTGTTCCGAGTGGATCTGTTTTACTCTTTCTCCTCGGTGGTGTAGCCCAAGTGGAGCATACTATTTTATTTTTCTCGGTTGTGTTCCGGGTGGAAAGTATTTTATCTTTCCTCGGTGTGTGATCCGAGTGGGAAAATGACATTTTGGTTACTATTTTTCCTTCAACTATAAAACGTTGTTTTGCATTGTATAAATGCTTGATTGTGGAGAGAAAACTGTGTTGGAGGTTTGTGGGAAACTTGGGATTTTATGACATAAAACCTTTTTGGTTTGTGGTTGAGTTTGCTCCCACTATATGATTGCATATCTTGCCTACTTTACAGCTTTGTAGTCTGTTTCTATTGGGCTTCGGCTCACGGGTGGGATTTTCTGTAAAACCATTTTCAAGTGATGATATGGAGTTTGATCTTGAGTAGATCTTGTGGTGCCCGTGATGATAGATGGCGGAAGATTTTAGTAGTTTTCCTTTTTGGTATGCCTGTTCCTAAAGGCAGGTTTTGTATGCCATAAGGCGATATACTTATGCATGTTTTACAGGATGTTTACTGTTTATGAGATATGCATATTGGGTTTTCATTGGATTTCAATGGGTAGATTTGAATGTATGAAAACCTATTTTCATAAAATTGGTATTTGGTGGATTTTCACGTGACCTTGGGTTTTGGGGCGTAACAACTTGGTATCAGAGCTCTAGGTTCGAATACCTAAGAGCCATGGGAAGAGGGTTTATCACCTGGTGAGGTTGATTGTATATGCTTTCTTGCATGTGTTTAAACTTTGGTTTGTAACATGTTAATAGCTTTCTGAGCATGATCGTTGTGTATACGTGTATGGAGGTTGAATCTCAGGATTGACTAGTCTTGCCTTCGGGCATTTGGTTAAACAAATTTGGAAGCACCACGTTAGAAGCACGTTTGGCCGATGTGTATTCTAGCAAGGAATCTGAATACGTTATCCAAATTGACGCGTCTGCCATGTTAGTTCTCCTCGGTATGTGAGATGTGTTTGCATAATCTTACGTGGCTACGTGATAGCATGATTATGTGTTTATGTTATATAGTAACATGCTATAAGAAAGCTTATCCTGTTATTTTGCTTTATGTAAAACTATGTCCACGCGGGGAGTGCGGGGACGGGGTCGTGCTTATGTTCAGGTTCCAGAGGAGGGAGACGTTTATGCCCCGTGGGAATAAGTGGGCGGTGCTGACGTTATGCAGGAGATGCTTGTCACTATGAGAGCGATGGCTGAGGCATCCAAGGTTGGAGTGAGGGCTCCTGAGCCAAGAGCCTCTGTAGCTATGAGGAAATTTCGGCAGTTGGATCCTCCGACCTTTTCTAGGGAGCTGGACCCCAAGGTTGCTACTGAGTGGTTGGAAGTGACCACAGCTATCTTTAAAACTCTGGATATTGAGGAGGATGCTTTGCGCATGAAATTGGCACCGTTCCAACTGCAGGAAGACGCTAGAGAGTGGTGGAAGTTTGCCAAGACCACAGTGAATGATACGTGGGTCGCTTTCACGAGTGTCTTCTTGGAGAAGTATTTTCCAAGATCTTTGAGAGATACTTACCGAGAGAAGTTCCTCTCCCTTGTTCAGGGGAATCTGTCTGTGGTCCAGTATGAGGCCAAGTTCGTGAATCTGTTGCGATTTGCACCAGAGATGGTATCAACAGAGGAGTTGCGTACTCGAAGGTTTAAGAGGGGACTTCGATCTGCTATCAAGGATAGGGTTGCAGCTTTAGATGTGGAGGTGTATATCAAGCTGTTGGAGGCTGCTATTCGGGTCGAGAATTCACTGGTAGATAGCCACAGAGTGAGAGAGAGTGGGAGTCAGCAGGGCAGTGGAGATGCACAGTTCCAGAGGCAGGGAAAAAGCGCCAGAGGTCATCTGGACCTTGTTCTCATTATGTTAGTTCGTATCAGCCGCAGTCGTCTACACCTGCACCTTCAGTGGCCTCGACAGGATGGCTAGAGTAGAGAGGGCTGATTTGTTACTGATTGGACAGCTGAGGCATCGTTCCGTTGAGTGCCCGCAGAAGGGCCAGGTACAGAGTTCGGCGTCAGTCCAGTCATAGGCGAGGGACCCACCTATATGCTTTGGGTGTGGTCAGTCTCGGCATATTCGCAGGCACTGTCCCCGGGAGGGGAATGGTCAGAGTGCGATAGGAGTGCCAGCTGCTCCATCGGTACAAAGACGGCAGATACCTCAGCAGCCTAGGGCCCAGACATCTAGGTTTGTAGAGGGAGGCACTTCAGCATAGTCTGCGAGGCAGTTGACGACTCAGGGTCATGGTGGACAGACCAGACCACTGCTGGCCAGGGCTTATGTTCTTGCTTATCACAGTGCTTCTAAAGCACCAGTTGCATCTGATGCAACAGTTACTCCAGCCATGATTAGAGGTACTTTTCTAGTCTTTAGATCATTGGCCAGTGTTCTTATAGACACAGGAGCATCACATTCGTTTATATCATCTACTTTTGTATCTGCATTGGGGTTGAAAATGGACTGGTTGGGTAGTACCTTGTGTGTGGAGACCCCAGTTAGTGGGAGTGTGACGTTGAGCCTTGTTTGTAGATCCTGCGTGTGGGGGTCGCCGGTCATTGTTTAGAGTTTGATTTTATCATTCTAGACATGACCACGTTTGATGTCATCCTAGGGATGGACTTGCTGATAAACTACCGTGCCTATATAGATTGTGAGCGACGGAGAGTGTCGATCTGTATACCGGAGGGTGACTGCTTCTACTTTGTGGGTGATCGAGTTGAGGGCTTGGTTTATGTGCCAGGTGCCACGCGAGTTCGAGGGAACTTAGGTTTCCTCTTTTCTGCTCTCAGATTGGATGTGCCAGTTGGGGTTCGAGGGGAGTTACCCCTTGTAGTGTGTGACTATTCAAACGTCTTTTCTGACGATCTATTTAAGTTGCCACTGAGCTGTGAGGTGGAGTTCTCCATTGATCTTGTTCCAGGAGCTACTCCTATCTCTATGCCATCTTATCGCTTTGCACCAGCTGAGTTATGAGAACTCAAGGCACAGTTGCAGGAGTTGCTAGACAAAGGGTTTGTACGGCCGAGTACGTCACCGTGGGGAGCACCAGCTTTGTTCGCAAAGAAGAAGGATGGATCATTGAGACTGTGTATAGACTACAGGAAGCTGAACCAGGTAACAGTGAAGAATAAATATCCTATGCCTAGGATTGATGACCTATTTGATCAGCTGAGGGGATCACGCTGCTTTTCGAAGATTGACTTGAGATCAAGGTATCCTCAGCTAAGGATTAAGGACGAGGACATAGCGAAGACCGCCTTTCGAACTCGTTATGGTCACTATGAGTTTCTGGTCATGCCGTTCGGTTTGACAAACACCCCTGCGACATTTATGGGTTTGATGAACCGTATCTTCCATCCTTATTTGGACAGTTTTGTGGTCATGTTCGTGGATGGCATACTAATCTATTCACCCACGAGGGAGATACATGAAGAGCATCAACATGTTGTTTTGCAGTTTTTGAGAGAACATCGCTTGTATGCGAAGTTCGAAAAGTGCGAGTTCTGGATGTCAGAGGTGAGATTCCTTGGGCACGTGATGTCAAAGGATGGGGTATCAGTAGACTTGTCAAAGACTGATGCTATGATGGATTGGAAGCGGTCGAAGAACATCTTTGAGATCCGTAGTTTTTTTGGTCTAGCAGGTTATTATCAATGGTTTGTGTAGGACTTTTCTAGGCTTACAGCACCGATGACGCGTTTGACGCGAAAGGGAGTCACGCTTATGTGGAACGAGTCCTGTGAGTCAGCTTTCTAGGAGCAGAAGAGGAGATTGACTAGTGCACCAGTACTGTTTATTCCTGAGCGAGATTTAGGTTACACAGTGTACTGCGATGCTTCACATGAGGGTTTGGGTTGCGTTCTGATGCAGGAAGGCAAGGTTATAGCTTATGGATCCCGACAGTTGAAGACACATGAGAGGAACTATCCGACGCATGATATGGAGTTGGCAGTCGTAGTCTTCGCCTTGAAGACATGGCGACATTATCTATATGGTGAGCATTTTGAGGTTTTCTCTGATCACAAGAGCTTAAAATACTTGTTTTTACAGAAAGACTTGAATCTTTACCAGCGACGATAGATGGAGTTATTGGGAGACTACAACTTTGATTTTCCGTACCATTCAAGAAAGGAAAATGTCGTAGCTGACGCGCAGCAAGAGATCTCATGGTTCGTTAGCTTCTATGGCTATACTCGAAGCAGTTGGGGAGTTTGTTATGTCTCAGGGAGACAAGGGGAGGTGCGACTTTATATTCTGTAGCTTCACAGCCTGCATTAGTTGCACGCGTGTTAGAGGCTCAGCAGACTGATCAGGAGGCTCAGATGATTAGGGACCGCATTGCTAGTGGGAAGGACACAGCAGGATAGACGATGGGTTCAGATCAGAGTTTCAGGTTGACAGGGCGTCTGTTTGTGCCAGAGTCGTGCTGTGCCAAGGTGCTACATGAGTTTCATCACTCACGTCTTGTAGTGCATCCGGGAGGCACGAAGATGTATCATGATTTGCGCCGTCAGTTCTGGTGGGCAAAAATGAAGAGGGATGTGATTCGATTTGTGTCTCGATGCCTTACTTGTCAGCAAGTAAAGGTGGAACATCAGCGACCGACAAGATTGTTACAGCCGTTGCCTATATCTGAGTGGAAGTAGGAGAATGTCACGATAGATTTTGTATCAGGACTTCCTCGATCGCCGACAGGACATGATGCTATTTGGGTTGTGGTTGATAGGTTGACGAAGTCTGCGCACTTCCTCCCTATTCAAGTGAGAGATCTAGTGGATAGATTGAGCAGATTATACATCCAGGAGATAGTCTGATTTACATGGAATATCTATGACTATGATTTTTGACCGAGTCCTGCGTTTTACATCGTGCTTTTGGCAGAGTTTTCAGGAGGCTTTGGGGACTAGCTTGACTTTTAACATAGCTTTTCACCCACAGACCGACGGTCAATTTGAGAGGACCATCTAGATTTTGGAGGATATGCTGAGAGCTTGTGTGCTTGATTTTCAGGGTTCTTGGGAGGATCATTTATCATTGGTAGAGTTTGCGTACAACAACAGCTATCAGTCCAGTATTGGGATGGCACTGTATAAGGCCTTGTATGGTAGGCCATGTAGATCGCCCGTGTGTTGGACAGAGATGGGTGAGACCAATGTTTTGGGACTTGACTTAGTATGGGAGACGACAGAGTAGATTGCAGTGATTCGTTAGCGTCTGGTGACAGCTCAGAGCCGCTAGAAGAGTTATGCAGATCGGAGGAGGAGATCGTTAGAGTTTGCAGTAGGGGATCATGTGTTTTTGAAGGTCTCACCACGCAGAGGGTTGATGAAATTTGGTCGTCGCGAGAAGCTATCACCATGTTTTATTGGACCCTTTGAGATCCTGGAGAGGATTTGGGTGGTAGCATACCGTTTAGCCTTGCTGCCTCTATTAGCATCTGTGCATGTCTTCCACGTTTCGATGCTTTGGAGGTACGAGCCTGATCCTTTGCATGTGTTAGATTGGGCTGAGCTACGGGTTGATGAGGATATCGCGTATGAGGAGCGTCCAGTGAAGATCCAAGATACGAAGGAGCAAGTGTTACGGGGGAGAACGATTGGTTATGTCAAAGTTCAGTGGCTTCATCACGGGGTTGAGGAATCAACTTGGGAGCATAGGTCTGGGATGCGTGCTAGATACCCAAACTTGTTTACCTCGTGACCTTGTAGAGAATTTTGGGGGCAAAATTCCTTATGGGGGGAAAGTTGTGAGACCCCGAACCTTGTTATTTTGGATTATTTATGTACGTGACATGTTTATTTCAGTATATGAATAGCCTCAATGCATGATTTATGTTTTGGAGTTATAGAACAACATGTATAGATGTGTTTTACGCTTTCTCGGACCTTGTTTAGGCTTGTTTGGTTGGCCTTTGGACAGAAATACTGAGACCAAAATAGTAGGCTGTGACACCTTGGGTTCGGTTGACTAGACTGTTATGTTCGGTCGACTGAACTATTTTTCTTGAGTTCGATCGACTGGACCGAAGGGTTCGATCGACTAAACAGTGGCGGTGGCGCGCTTTTTGATAGCCTTTAGTCGACAGAAGTGGCCTCTTTAGTCGACTAAACTGCATTTTTTCCTAGCCTATAAGTATTCCAGTGGGCTGGAACGTTTGGAAAAAGTTTGTTTCTTCTTTTCCTCAGCCTTCTCTCTACATATTTGAGTTGCTTGAGCCTAGTTTTCGACGATCAACATCTGGATCCCTGCTATTCACGCTATTAGCTTCGTGTTTGACCGATCAGATTCATGTTCCGATGTGGTTAGGATTTTGAGGCTTTGAGTTTCGACTCACTGAGGTAGGATTCTAGACCCTACTGCTGTATAAGGGTGTTTTATGTAATTATATGTATTTTCACCTGGTACAAAACACATGAAATGTCATATTTGTGTTTAAACCTTGTTTTACAGGTAAAAAGCATATTTTTCACTTTTCTTGGTTTATTACCGTATATGACATGTGGATATATGATTTTCAAAAGGTGATTTTGAAAATGGTGGTTTTGTGGAAAATGGTGATTTTTTATGAAATCTCAACTTTTGGTGTTTTGAAGGTTTGGAGCTAACCCTTGGGGATGAGGCTCAGTTTTGAAACGTTTTGTTGAAAACGAAAAAAAAATTATTTTGAAATGTTTTTGTTTGATCTCCATGTTGATGGATGGATCAAAATGCATGTATAATGTATTTTATGAAAATGTTTTCGTAGATGTGCCGGGATGATGGGTATTTGGCACGAGTTACCCTCGGTGAAAGTCCAAAAACGTGCGCAGAGTAGGTACTTTTGTTGTCCTTCGGGGTAATTCCCGTAAAGAAGGTCGGTTTGGGTGCCTTTATCCCTCGGGTTGTCGCCCGTAAAGTTAGCATTTACGTCGTGGTGCTTCGTATAGAACTTGTGTTTATCTAACCGGTCCCATGATGTATGGGGATTAGATAATGGACAGGGATCTATAGTTGCTACCTCTGTCCTCTTGTGGCGGAGTCGGTACATAAGATTCATTTGCTTGATCCTTGACTGCGTGTTCCAAGTGGATCTGTTTTACTCTTTCTCCTCGGTGGTGTAGCCCGAGTGGAGCGTACTATTTTACTTTCCTCGGTTGTGTGTGTTCTAGGTGGAAAGTATTTTATCTTTCCTTGGTGTGTGATTCGAATGGGAAAATGACATTTTGGTTACTATTTTTCCTTCAACTATAAAACGTTGTTTTGCATTGTATAAGTGCTTGGTTGTGGAGGGAAAATTGTGTAGGAGGTTTGTGGGAAACTTTGGATTTTATTACGTAAAATCTTTTTGGTTTGTGGTTGAGTTTGCTCCCACTATATGATTGCATATCTTGCCTGCTTTACAGCTTTATAGTCTGTTTCGATTGGATTTCGGCTCACAGGTGGAATTTTTTGTAAAACCATTTTTAGGTGATGATATGGAGTTTGATCTTGAGTAGATCTTGTGGTGCCCGTGATGACGGATGGCGGAAGACTTTAGTAATTTTCCTTTTTGGTATGCATGTTCTTGAAGACAGATTTTTTACGCCATAAGGCGATATACATATGCATGTTTTACAGGATGTTTACTATTTATGAGAAATACATATTGGGTTTTCATTGGATTTCAACAGGTAAATTTAAATGTATGAAAACCTATTTTCATGAAACTGGTGTTTGGTAAATTTTCACGTGACCCTGGGTTTTGGGGTGTGACATAGGTCCTCCAATATTACTAATTCCTTTTATCCTATTAAATCTAATCCTATGCAGCATCACAAACAAGCCCTAATAGTATAGCACAAAGTACAGTCAAGCATTTGACCACATCCACTTAGCCGTCAAAGTGACATGTATAACGGAAAAAACAAAATCAATTATGGCTTTCGTAAAATATTAATTTTTCACAAAATGCACACTTAAAACAAATTTATTCTCCTATTTTTTTCATTTATCTTTTGTCAAAAAGTGGAAAATATCTCCTCTTTTCTTCTCATCCCATTCATGGTGCTTTTCTCTTCTCTTCATGGCCACTGATTTTCAAGCCTACATTCAAGCTCAATGAGGCATACATGCAAAGACTGAATTGAACGGTTCTATCGTGAGCCCACCACAATCATCAATTCAATCTTTAAACATTCAATATTTGTAATTTATTTTTCATACTGTAAAACATTTATATATATAGATATTGATGATACCTCGATAATGGGTACAGGCAGATTTGACCAAATGCTGATCAGTGAGCCATTGTCGATTTGACCTGAAAGAACAAACGTTAAGATTAACACTGGTGGAGTGTTGGCTAATTTTCCTCCGATGCTTAAATCAGTTTTTATAACAATAATCGATTAACTACAAAGACTAATTTTTCTCATACCTGGCATTGGAGATGTTCACCTTGATTTATAGGGGAGTTGTGCGATAATTGAGTTGGATTCCACAAATCATGGTAGGAAGATTACACCAAACCCCGAAGAATCCGCGCTACCTGACAAAGGAAGGAGCAGGCCTCAAGTTATCGGAGGATATTGTGGGGTGATAGCTAAGGGTTCGGCCTCTTATTCACTCGGTCATGGTCGATCACTCAGTCTGACTACCAAGTGCTTGGTAATGGCAACCTGAGTGCATAAGTAATGACCCAGTGCCTGTTCATTTTGTTCATCGATGATTTCAATTGATTGAGGCGACAGAATTAAGTCTGGGCATGCGGGTTATAAAATTTTGTTCGTTAACGGATGAATTAATAATATGTAAAAGTGAAATTGAGATACGTAGTAACGAAGGATATTGTTATGGCTGTGTTAATGGAAAGATTCAAATATTAAAAGGTGAGCAAAGTTGGAAGTTTGAGTTAATTTTTAAGGAAATTCGCATAATTCAGCTTCTAGGGTCACCGCTCGAGCAATGATTTGTCCGCTCAAGCGGTCTATCGAGAAGTATTTAGATTTTTCTAGAATGTTGAAGAATTTTGGGGGTTTATATATATATAAAAGCCTTAGCCTCTCATTCTCTCCGTTCCTTCTCTTCTCTTTTTCTTTCTCTTTTTGAGAGAGAACCCTAAGTCCCTCATGAAACCTTAACCCTCCACCATGGAAATGGAAGATTAAAGCTCGATAGGGAGTAAGCAAGGTTAGAGATCAAGCATTGGAGCAAGCAAATAGAAGATTGAGCATCAACAAGTCCAGAATTCTCAAAATCAAAACCCTAGGTGGGGAGATTGAAAGGAACCTCGAGCTTTTAAGCAATCTAAGGTAGAATTTAGACTATCTCTTATGTTTTGTGATGATTTGAGTTGATATTTTGATTATGCAAGTAAATTCTAGTTAATTTCATGCATAACTTGAGAAATTGATAGGGTTGTGCGTGGGTTGAGTTAGTTTTGTTTTTAAGAGAAATGGAGTTTTGAGAAATATTTATCAATGATTTTGAGTGTTTATTGTATAAAAAGGGGCTTAAGATACTTAAAATCCTTTATTTTGGCATGAAAATGGGTTTGGATGGGTGTTGGCTTCAAAACCTAGCACAAAATTAATTTTCGGCACAAGACAGCTCGAAGGACTGCTCGAGCGGTCTAGAGGGTGGTCCTGGGTTGGTATCGGCTTCTTGTTGTAGGCCAGACTTCTCGAGTGATCGCTTAAGCGGTCTAGCCGGTTGTCTTTTTCATTGGTTGAAATTTTTTTCTTTAAATCAGTATATCTGCACCGTTCGAACTTTGAATTGGGTCATTTTTATACTCAAATTACACCACTCTTGTAATAAACGTATTTTTGTAGAAAAAGTTATGACCAAAATAGTGAGCATATATCAAATTTTCTTAACCATTTTTCATCCGTTTTTAGCCAAATGTCTTGAAAAAGGTTATTTTTCATTCTCATTGGACTTTTTATCAAATTGCTTATCCCTTGGGCTATAGATACACCTATATATGTACATTTGGGTTGGGATGCATGTCTTGGACCGATTAGTTTGATTTTACGATGAAAGCGGGCTTTTTATACAGTGATGATTTGGAAAGAACGAGAATGGGTTTTTGAGTGTTGTGATATGACGTGTTCATCATTTAGAATTTTATGCTTTTAGAAGGGAAACATGAGCTTCAAACTTGTATATATGCATAAGATGGGTTCATTCTATTTCTTCAAATAACATGATTTTGATTGAATTAATTTCGTATTCTTGGTACTTTATGAAGTTGATAAAAGAAATGTGAATTATGTGAAATTGTGTATTGAAGCCTACAATGCATGTGTTTTGAATGGAAACTTGAATACTCAAATGGGATATGATTTGAAAATGAAATGAAAAAATTGATATTGGTATCGAAATGGCAGTATGCGAAAATGATTGGGAGAGGAACCAGTTGTGGGTTGGACTCCCGAATTGGGAGAATCAAAGTTATGAACAAATAAAGGTTTGTGGCTTGAGTAGTTGTTCTCATAATTGGGAGACTATGGGTAGTACGAGATGTTTGATGAGTGTGAGTGTGTGAAGCTGGTAGGGCTCATGATTGATGTTGTTAATATAGTTGACTCGGTCGCCTTAAGACGATGTGTTAGTATGAAGAGATTCCATGAGTTGATGGTGTCTGTAGTGTGCGACCTGGTGTAAGGTCTAGAGATGGTGATGTTATCTTACCCTTAGGGGCGAGTGATAAGGTGGTGCCATTTGGTTTAGAGTTGGTAGGCAAGGTTTGTTTTGTTCGTGTTGCGTGTAGTTGCTTTTATGTTTGGATAGTTATGTGCCGGTGGTACTCGTGTAGTGACGTAAGAGGCAGGTGTTCCAAGTTGAACGTTTTATGTTTTCTAGTGGGTGTACCGCAGCCGCGAGCTTGAGATTGTGGCGTTGTTTTTGCCTACCTATTTGGTTGTTGTCTACTTATTAGGAATTGAGTTGGTGTGATGTGACCCCGTGAGGAGATGTCCTAAAGTGATGCAAGTATGTGTGGTGTTATGCCTTGCTGGATAAACGGTGAGGGTCTTGTGGACACGTGAGATGCGTCGTTAGGATGTGAAGGAGTGAACGATAGTTGAAGTGCTTGAGTGAAGATTTGAGTGTGAGGATCTAGTGTGACAAGTGATATACTCATTGTGAATGGTGGCCGATAACATTTGTATGGTGATGTTCGATGTCTTTGCGAAGACTAGTGGTTAATCTTCCCTCAAACCGAGTGTGTCATGGTTGCCCTAAGAGGTAGTGACATGAAGTGAGAGTCTAGAGTTGACTCGTGGTTTCCCTAGCGGGAGAGATGTTTTGTGGATGGTTGACTAGTGTGATTGTCCTTCCTTGGTGGAAATTAAATGTCAGGATCATATGAGTGTGGGTTTGTTTACCCGTGGTTCCTTGAGGAGCCCGTTTGCTTTACCTTGTGAACCCAAGAGTTTGGGTGACGTCTCTGGAGATGTAATTTGATTTGTACGGAATGTCGATAGCTTTAACTCTCGTTGAGTGAGATCCCTAAGGGAGTTCAGTGATAGAGTTGTTTACAAGGTGAAATTCTCGAGCATCAGTTCTGTGGGATTCCTACAGGAATGCAGGTCTATGGTTTGGTCGCTATCCTCGTGATTAGGAGATCGTGTTTGGGAATTATGCCGGGTGTATGAGGTTTGAACGAACTATAGAAGGGTTCGATAGTGTGGTTGGCCTAATGCTGAGATGGCGTATCCTGAGTGTGATATGTCTGGAGGTTGTTTGTGTTCGACCTTAAGTTCAGATATGGGTATGTTGTTTGTCATGCCCCGAACCCTCGAGGTCCCGTGAACTAATCCCAAACCGAGTCGTATAAGAAATTACCCATTTAGATATTTGTTTCATTAGTGAGTTGAACTCAAAATGTATTTGAAAGAAATAATGGTTTTCAACAAATAACCATATCCTCATGCGTATAAAATTACAATCACATGCTTTGGGTTTCCAAGTGTCCATTACAACAACAATATTATTACAGCAGTCCATTTCTGCTTATGTACAAACATGATATAGAACACGAAAGGGACACAAAAACTTTCTTCAAGTCATTTCTCAAAATACATTCCTTGCCCTGGTTTCGCCCCCAGTCCTCCAGACCTAAAATATTTTGGTAAACATACGTGAGCCGAAGCTCGTAGGATATAGATTAACTCAGATGTAATACATGATTTGTGAAGTGTAATGGGTACAATCGAAGTAAAATGTAAATTTTCACCAATTTATTATTTCTTTATACGCACACACCCACACACGCCGATTTGTTCCCATTTGTCCTTCCATATTATCCATATCGTCATTCTATTATCCGATTTTTCACAAAAAAAATTGTCTCACTTTCATTATCCGATTTATCACAAAAACTATATCACAATTAATTTATCACAGTTAATTAACCAATATCGGGTGCAGCTTAAAGAAACCCCTCCCTATTAACTCAATAGGCTATGCAAAGCCATTGGGTAATAGATAGCTCTATAACTCACCACGATACAACACCACATTTCGGGGACTAACCCGTGGGCATGTGGTCCCCATCTTGCGCAACTTTTTGGTCTTTCACCATGGACCCGCCAGGCCAACTTAATACACATTAATTCATACGGTTCGTTATTTGTTCATTTTTCACAAAAATTCAGGAGTCCAACCCACAATTGGATCCTCTCCCCAAATACTTTCTCATAGTACATCTCTTCAATTTTTACATTTCAACTTCTCATTTCATTTCCAATCAAGTCTTATTTTAGCATTCCATCATTTATTTCAATTCAAATGCCATCATAAATTTCAACACATAATTTCTCATAAATCACATTCCATGTGATTTCATTTATCAACTTCATAAAATACCAACGCGTAATTAACTCACACATGACCATGTCATTAGAAACAAACGAAATGCACCCATCACATGCATATACATGTATATACAAGTTAAAATCCATGTTTCCTTTCTAAAGTTTCAAAATCTTAATGATAACCATATCATGACATAGCTCATAATTACCCATAATCATACTCGTTCTTAAAACCTTAGTAATATATCGAAAACTTATCTTTATCGCAAACACAACCAAATGGCACGATACTTACATCCCAACCCAAGTGTAGTAGAGTAGGTATATTCATAGCCCAAGGGATAGAAAATTCAATGAAAAGGTTCAACATTGATGAAAATATATTTTTTCAAAGTATTTGGCCAAAATTGGGTGAAAATGGTTAAGAAAATTTGATATACCCTTACTATTTTAATCATAACATTTTCTACAAAAATAATTTTCTTGTGAGAGTAGTCTTGTTGGAAGGAGGACTTTCGGGGCTTTGATTTGAGTACAAAAGCGATCCTATTCGGAGTCCGGATGAGGGAGATATGATAAAAAGAAGTTAGCCCTGCGCAGCCAATCTGCTTGAGCGGACGTCGTGCGCTCGAGCACCCAACTCTCTGCCAGTTGAGTGCTCGAGTGGATAGGACTCCGCTCGAGTGCACTGTCGCCCAAGAAAATCGTAGATTTGCCCCTATTTTGAGTATCTAGCTTCAAAACCCTTAACCCTTCATTAAACATGTCTCAAATCTTGATTTTCACCCCAAAGACATTAGGTTTAAGTCTCACAAACCCTTCTTATGCAATAATTTCACAAAATCACGGTTTATCATTTCTCTAAACTCAAATCTTTGTGAGAACTCAACTCAATCCACACATTACTCTATCACCCCTTCAAATAATGCATAAAATCTATTATATTTTACTAATATAAGAAATTATCAACTCAAATCATCACAAACATACGAGAGAATCTAGGTCCTACCTTAGATTTGCTCAAAAGCTTGAAATTCTTTCCGATCTCTCCATCTAGGGTTTGGATTGAGAATGCTCTTGACTTCTTGGTGCTTCACCTCCCATCTCCTAGCTCCATAGCTTGATTTCTACCCTTGATTGTTCCCAATCTTACTCCAAAGCTTCAACTTGAGGCGTGGAGGGTTAGGGTTTCATGAGGGATCTTGGGCTTCTCTCTCTAGAAAGGGAAGAAGAAGAGAAGATGGAAAGTGAGATGAGAGAGGGTATCACGTGGGTCTGGGGTATGTGCACATATATATATACATATATATATATATATATATATATAAACCCCCAAATATTCTCCAACCTTCGAGATTATTCCAAAAAAATCCCGATAGCCCGCTCGAGCGGACCCCCACTGCTCGAGCGGTTATCCTTGAACTGAAATTCTGTGAATTTTTTTAAAATTCAACTCAAATCTCTAACTTTGATCGCATTTAAATATTTCGAATTATTCATTAACATATCCGTATCAACATCGTTCTTCACCATGTATCTCAATTTCACTCTCATATATTATTAATTCAACCGTTAACAAGCAAAAATTTTATAGCACCCATGCCCAAATTTAGTTCGGTCTCTTATCTTACCGAAAATGTAAAAGAATAAAATAACAGGTACCGGGTCTTTACCACTTTCCCCCCCTTTGGGAATTTCGTCCCCGAAATTCGTCTCAGGTCACACCCAAACTGTCCTTTAATCCTAATATCCATTCTCATTGTTTCAATATAACTCAAGGCTATACCAAAAATGGCTGTGTCTACAGCAACAATCCTCCAAAAGAGTACTTAAAATTTCCAATATGAGAGATCATATCACCGTGTAATAATACAGATGCTAACACGCCTTTGTTCCCAAAAATGTCACACTACCATCAGGCTCGACTTTCGAACACCAATAATTCACAAATATTAGAATCATCCATCAATCATCGTTCATCCTGACGTTAATTCTTAACCAAAATCAGCATTTAAACACTTTAAACCAAAACGAGTCGGGTCACTGCACGACAAAATTTAACACCAAGGCTGAAGTCAACTATTTCTGCACTAGCCACCGACGATCCCTCCATGACCATCATCTTATTCACATACACCTTCCCAAACAATAAATATTCTCAACCATAGCATTATGCGTCACAGGTCTCACCTTCGCTAAGATTCTCCCAACTTCCTCGAATCACAGTACAATTCACAGCTGTATTCTAATGTACACCGAGGACTACTCCTCTAACCCAAACACATGTTTCCCAAACTCGAACATTATTCATATGGGTTACACACATTACCCCAATAATTACCCACGCCCTTACGGCCAATTAACTATCACAAACCATATTACTACTTGCACTACATCACTCTAGCCCTTCAACCATCGAAACAAAACCAACACTGCCACCTGAACTTCATGAACCACTAGGATTAAGCACATCGCATGGATCAAACACTTGGCAAGCACACACTCACCAAAACAAATTGAATCGCATCTTTCTTCATGACGCCACACACATACCCATCAGTCTTTCAAATCTACCATGCCTCAGATTTAAACAATTTGTAATCTCCTACACTTGCATTGCCCCCACTCATCATTACTATCATGTACATTCGCATCTTTCTTTCGAACGATCAAACCATTCTTCGCACTTTAAGAATTCTTAGTAATCCAAAGTCTCACATTGAACACAAATGCAAACCCTTAAGGTATCAAAAACACACCACGTGGATATCCCAGCTGCAAGGTCCCAACACATTTCCCACTCTGTTGGGAGCAAGAGGCACAACTGTACCCATATAATCCAAAACAAGCTGCATACAATGGTTAACGATATACAGTGGATCATTATAGATAGAACTCTATGTCTTAACACTAATTTCCTTGTCCACAAGACAAACACTCATGGTTTATCAACACAATCTCAGAGAGAACGCAACTCTACGCACTTATATTCACCATATAAGGCAAATAAACTCCATTCAGAAAGCCCATGAGGAACTTAGTCTTTCGATCACCCGATTCTGCAGTACCCATGTCTTAGGTACATACTCAAAGATCACAACACGAACACCAATTTACTAAGACTTCCATTTTTCCAAAACAACAAGAAATTATGGCCCAACCTCAACGTATTCCCAATACCCACCAACACTTAGTCTTCATAAATTTTTATAAATCTCACCTTGAGGTCACCTATCCTATAGCCACACAACTACCGTTAACCCGATCATGATACCCAGGTCACCCATTGCAATTAAGCTCTTAACTCTCAAACCTCATTCGCACACACAGGAGGAACATTGTCAATCTTCATGCCTTGCACCATACCTCCCATAGAACTACAACTTCATCACCCTTCATACTCTGAGACACAATGTTAATATTTCCATCAAGCTAAAACCTCACTTCACAAGGTTACACTTTTCTAACCTAACTTTCACTAAACAAATCACAGCCACTTCATGGCCTTTAATCCACTGTCCAAGCAACTTACAGGGAAGGCTTACAGCACCCAAACAAAGGAAATTTACTCATGAGTTCCTTTATTCAAAGTTACTAATAACTTCCACTATCATGCAAACGCTTCCAGCACTTCCACTTTCAGGCACACGTCTATTATCGACATCTTAATGCACAATTTCTCGCCTATTGCCTTAGGCCACCCAAACCACACGGTATACTATTGAAACTTATCATTACACACTTCGTTCCCATGTGACAGCCAATAGCATACCAACTTTGAATCTATGGTCGAACATAAACAATCTCTTGACATATCATGCTCAAAATACTCCATCTTAGAACTAGGCCAACCGCACAATCGAACCCTTCTACATTCTTTTTAAACCTCATATCTTCGACACGTTTCCAAACACGATCTCCTAATTATGAGGGTAACAACTAAACCATCGTCCGGCATTCTTATAGGAATCTCATATAACTAATATTCGAGAATCTCATCACTCAAATAACTCAATCGCTAAACTTCCTTAGGGATCTCACTCAATGAGAACTAAAGCTACCAATATGTCGTACAAATCAAACTACATCTCTAGAAACGATGTCCAAATGCTCGGCTCACGGGGTAAAGCAAGCAGAACCTTCAAGAAACCGTAAGCGAACAAACCCACATTCTTGCGACCCCAACATTTTACCCCTACCAACAACGAACAATCACATCGGTTAACCAATTATGAAACATCTTTCTTCTTAGGGAAACCACGAACTAATGCTAGGTTCTTACTCAGCATCACTACCTCTTAGGGCAATCATTATACACTCGGCTCAAGAGAATATTAACCACAAGCCTTTGTAAAGACATCTGTCATCATCGTACAAATGTTATCAACCACCATTCACAATGTGTATATCATTCGTCGCACTAGGTCTTGACACTTAGATCTCTACTCAAACACACTATCGTTCACCCCTTTGCATCCCAACGATACATTGTACATGTCCACCAGACCCTCACCGATGAATCACCAAAGATAACATCACATATACTCGCATCACTGTATGACATCTCTTCATAGGGTCGCGTCATATCACTCAATTATCAACAGGGAGGTAACAACCAAACGGGTAGGTAAAATCATGCCACAATCTCGAACTCACGACTCGGTATACTCACCAAAAACACAAACATTCAGCCAAAAACACCCATCTCTTGTGTCACCACATAAGTACCACCGGCACATCACTATCCGAACATGATAGTAACCATACGCAACACGAACAAAATGAACCTCACCTACCAACTATAGACCAAATGGCACCAACCTATCCCTCGCCGCTAAGGGTAAGATAACACCATATATATTCGCATCACTTAAGTACATCTACTTACGGGTCACGTCATACTAACAAGCAAACAAATTGGCAAAACTATGCTGCAGTCTTAAGCTCGCAACTTTGGTACATCCATCGAAAATTGTAAAACGTTTAACTAGAAACACTTATCTCTTTTATCACTATACGCAGAACACCGACACATAGCGGCCTAATCATGAAAGCAACTACACATCACACGAACAAACAATCCTCGCTCACCAACTTTAAACCCAAGACACCACCCTATCGCCTACCCCGTAAGGGTAACACAACACCACCGCACCCGAACTTTAAGCCGGATATAGACCACTGCCATCGTCCCTTAAGGGATCTCTTCCTATCAATACGGCGTCTTAAAACGACCAAGCCAACCACACCAACAACATCTATCATCTTTCTCATAAGCCTCATACACTCACATTCACATTCTTACCATACACCATACATTCCACATAATCTCCTATTCTTGAAAATGACGACCCAAGTCACAAAACTCTTTTCCATGAAACTTTCCAAACGACCTCGAATCTTCATTCACCGCATCACAACTACCATCGATATACATCTCCAACTTTTATCAAGAAACACAATGCAACACCACGTCACAAAGAAAACACAAGAGTCATCAATCTAACCTTCAACATCACAAGATACTATTATGATTACCAACAACACCCCTCAGGGTAAGGGACACTCCCAACCACATGCCTAAGCACAGACTTTCTAACACACTTTAGGCCAGAGATTATTACGCTCCCATCCACTATGCTCCTGTCCATACCCAATCTCAGGATACACGGCTCATAACACAGCACGACTCATGACACAGTACGGCTCATGACGTACATAATCCTCAACGAGCCTAAAATCACACCTCATATCCATCCATAACCAACAACCTCCAAGGGGCTTTAAACAATTTACCATACTCATTCGTCAAACTACTAGTAGCTCAACACATAACAAACAACTAACTATGGTCACCCTCGACTCACATGAACACACCATACTCCAAATAGTTATTGCTCATCTCTCAAGCTTACACCCACCACAATCACTGATCATTGGGTCGTAATTCCACCACTCATACCCCCGTCTAGATCACAACTCATCCTAGCCCTATGGGCATAATCCCTACAACAAGGATATCACGACACCTGACTAGGTCAAGCTCAATCTAATCTCCTAAAGTCAAGCTACACACTACTTAGCACCTAGTCACATCACATTAACACATTTTCACATACCAAGGAAAATCCCCAAAGCAACGTGATAATCCGAACAACTAATTTAGATTTCTCATAGAAAGAACGTCAGCAAAATGCTTTTCTATTTTGAACTCCAAAGTAGTTAATCGGACACCATATGGCATGCCACATCACCCCAAGACTAAACCCTCCACGCTCATATAAACACATAACACGCGCAATACAATTCAATCGCAAACCCAAGCAAGTACACAACTCATGCCATGTAGTGGTGCCTAACATCGTCAAATAGGTCACATGCTATGGTCATGGTTACTCCCTACAGCTCCTATGTATTCGAACCTAGAGCTCTTATACCATTCTGTCACGCCTCGAACCCTCGGGGACCCGTGAACTAATCCCAAACCAAGTTGTATAAGAAATTACCCATTTAGACATTTGTTTCATTAGTGAGTTGAACTCAAAATGAATTTGAAAGAAATAAAGGTTTTCAACAAATAACCATATCCTCATGCATATAAAATTACAATCACATGCTTTGGGTTTCCATGTGTCCATTACAACAACAATATTATTACAGTAGCCCATTTCTGCTTATGTATAAACATGATATAGAACACAACAGGGATACTAAAAATTTCTTCAAGTCTTTTCTCAAAATGATTTCCTAGCCCTGGTATTACCCTCGGTCCTCCAGACCTAAAATATTTTGGTAAACATACGTGAGTCGAAGCTCGTAGGATATAGATTAACTCAGATGTAATGCATGATTTGAGAGGTGTAATGGGTGCAACCGAAGTAAAATGCAAATTTTTACCAATTCATTATTTTTTACACGCACACACCCACACCCACACATGCCTATTTATTCCCATTTGTCCTTCCATATTATCCATATCGTCATTCCATTATCCAATTTTTCACAACAAATCATGTCTCACTTTCATTATTTGGTTTATCACAAAAATCATATCACAATTAATTTATCACAGTTAATGAACCGATATCGGGTGCAGGCGACATACCAACGCTTGGTCAATTCTATGTTCGAGAAGAAAATCGGTAGAAATGTTAAAGTTTTTGTTGACGATATGTTAGTAAAAAGAAAGAAGGTTGATCAGCACGTAGGAGATTTGTAAGAGGTGTTCTTAGTATTGCGGAGGTACGAGATGAAGTTTAACCCAACGAAGTGCCCTTTTAGAGTGTCATTAGGTAAATTCTTGGGCTTTGTTGTTAGTCAGAGAGGAATTGAGGCCAACCCCAAAAAAATTGAGGCGATCCTAAACATGAAGTCCCGGAGTAGTGTTAAAGAAGTGCCTACCATTCTTTCAGACACTGAAAAAATATTTTTCTTGGAGTGATGAGTGTGATCAGGCATTTGATCAGTTGAAAGCTGACTTAACCAAACTTCCACTACTATCTAACCCAATCCCTCGGGAGCCCCTGTATCTTTACCTTACCGTATTCCATACGGCGATCAACTTAGCATTGATAAGAGAAGATCGAAAGCGGCATAGGCCTGTATATTTTATTAGTAAGGCCTTCAAAGGGGGGAGAGCATATATCAAAAAATGGAGAAGTTGGCATTTGCACTCATAGTGTCTTCTCGATGGTTACGACCATACTTTCAGGCACACACCGTCATTGTTTTGACTGATCAACCTTTAAGGAAAGTTCTTCAGAAGCCTGAGATGTCAGGCAAGCTGATGCAACGGTTGATTGAGCGAGGACAATTCGACGTAAAGTATACACTGCATAGTGTGTTTAAATGGTAGCTCTTGGCTGACTTTTTCATGAAGTTTACGCCAAGCCCTCCTGACGAGCATGATATAGGTGAGCAGGCTAAAGTTTTGGATCAGGGAGATAAAGAGTGTGACATATGAGAAGTCAATATTGACGGGTCAGCTAGAAAGGATACGGGGGGAGCAAGAATCATAATCACTTCTTCTAAAGGTGATCAGATAAAGCAAGCTTTGAAATTAAATTTCCACTTAACCAACAATGAGGGAGAGTATGAAGCTCTGATCTGGGGCCTTAAGGCAGCGATATCTTATGGAGCACAGAAGGTACATGTCAACTCTGACTCCCAACTGGTCATCTATAAGATCAATGGTGCCTATAAGGTGAGGGGTGACAAATTGAAGAAGTATAAAGCCATAGTAGATGATCTATCAAGGTGTCTTTCTTAGGTAAAGATACAATAAGTTCCTTGTGAAGCCAATATAGAGGCTAATCATCTTGGATAGTGTGTGTCCTCTGGTCAGGAGTTCACTAAACAGGGCATCCTTATAAAGTGGTGGACCAGTCAAGTATGGAGCAGCAGATAGAGGAGGAATCTACGACGATAATGGAAATTCATGATGTGGGATGGGCAAAGCCAATCCTCAAATACTTAGAGGATGAGGAGATACCAAATGATGCGAGAGAGGCCAAAAAGCTAAAACTATACGCAGTTAGTTACATCATTATGAGAGGAGTCATGTATAGGCAGAGCCTAATAGGGCCTTATTTGCGCTGTGTGTCATACCAGGAAACGCTCTACGTCTTTAAGGAGGTACATGAAGGTGTCTGTAGAAACCACTCCGGCTCAAGAGCTCTTGCAGGAAAGGTGATCAGAATAGGATATTATTAGCCCATTATGTTGAAGGATACCAAAGAATTCGTGAAGAAGTGCGATAAATGTCAGCGTTTTGCCAATATACATAGATAGCGTCCAGAGGAGCTCATCGTACTCACCAGCCTGTGGCCATTCGTGCAGTAGGGGATTGATCTGGTAGAACTGTTGCCCGTAGCTCAAAGACAATTGAAGTTCATCGTGGTCGATATCAATTACTTCACCAAATGGGTCGAGATAGAGCCACTGGCCAGAATCACGGAGAAGAATGTCACCTAGTTTGTCTGAAAATCCCTGATTTGCCGATTTGGGATTCTAAACACATTAATCATAGACAATGGGAAGCAGTTTGATAACGCTAATTTTAGGAACTTCTGCGAAGAGCTTGGCATTTAGGTGCACTACGCTTCGCCTACTCATCCACTTGCCTAGTAGCATGATCTTGATTCCCAAACATTTCTTTGATGGTCATAATCATGTCATAGGCACTGGGTATAGACTGATGTTGATGCTGCAATACATTTGATATGGTAGTCAAAATATAACAGCGAGCCATCTGATCAGCTTTCTACCACTTCAGTCGCTCCCTCATTAGGTACTGGTGGATAAATCTCAGATAATACAAATTTGTAGTCCTCAGCAGTTAAGACAATATCCAAGTTTCTTTTTCAGTCAATATAGTTTGGTCCCGTTAGTTTTTTTCTTTGAGAATCGTCGCAAGGGGATTGAAAGCCATTTTAATTCTAAGAATTACATAATTAAAATAATCATTAATTATGACGAGTAAAACGTTCAATTTATTTTAAAATTGATTCCCATTACCATTTAAAAAAAATTCACTAGCAGCCTGGTACCCTGTGAATAGCATGCCTCAATGGAATAACGTATACTATCCATCGTTTGTCTAGATAGACCAATTCTTATTAATTTTACTATCTAGGTAACATACCATGCTAAGTAAAATTAAATAGCTGACATAGTTTCGGTTCAATAAATAATAGCAGTGACTCAAATGGAGATGATACTATTATTTACAGGTAAATGTTAACCACCACCTAATCTTGAATTAATTACATCGCAATGAACCATTCAGATAAAGAAGTGATTTACACTAATAATTATCCAGAATTATTCCTAAAGAAGGTTCGTACTGCGATACTGCAATTAAATTTGTCCAATAGGGAGGAAAACTTTACTGTCAACATGCAGAATTAATTATATCAACTATAAACTAGTGACGAAGACCGCGAAATTTATCGTAAAAAAATTCTCTCTTCCACTTATATTTTTAAAATATTTTTTAGGGTTATATAAATTCGTTTAATTAAAATAAATTTATTAAATTTCAAAAATTGCACGTTCTGAAAAATTTCAAAATATCTTTCTGTGTACACGATCTGAAAGAATCCAGTTTACCAAACCATCTTTTTATATTTTAATGCGTAACAAATAAAATTATCGATAAATGCATAGTTTTTTCTTTACTTTACATCTAAGGTATTGAATAAAGGCATCCAAGTATTTTATTTTTACGTTACACATTTTTCAAAACATAATAATTTTTTAAAATTAAATATTTTTTTATTTAATTAATTCAAAATTCGAAATTAATTTTCACATTTTTTCAACATATCCAATTTATTAAAAAATCATCTTAAATGTGTTACTTTGTAAAAAATAAAATATCTAATTTTTTTATTTAATTAAAAAACTTTAATTAAAAAAATTAATTTAATTTGTTCTTTACAAAATATTAATTAAAATTAACATGAATAAATAAAATAAATATATATCATCCACGTAGTTTAAATAAATATAAATACAAGATATATATATATATATATATCCCAATTTTATAATCAAACAGAAACTCTATTGAGTTTCAGTCTCCTATTCAAAGATTAACTCGTAATCTTTCAATCCTTATCAGAATCAGTTTTTGGCATCCAAGTCGTATCAGGATTTCCCGATTTGCAGTGTTATACAAATACAACACCGACTCGAGCATAATCACCCAAAAAAAAGCCGACCACCACCAAAGCCGAACCACCACTGCCGGCCAGCCACTGTCCACTGCCACTGCCGCTGCCGCTGCTGCCGCTTCGTTTGAGCTCCATTATTGACTCTATTTTTTTTTTTTAAATACCTAAAGAAATATAATAACTTTTTGAAATAATCTCGATCCGAAAAAAGCTCAAAAAATAGCTTTCGATGGCTGCCGAAGCACCTGCGCTGCCCCTGCTTGCTGCCACCGTTTTGGTTTTTTTGTTGTTGATTTGGTTCCTATTTTGCACTATTTTAGCACTAATATCCTGCCACATGTTGCCCTGAAAAACACCTCGAAAATAGTCCCAAAAAAGCTCGAAAATGGCCTCAAAACAGCCTACTGCCGTGCCAGATTCTGATGCTGCCTTGCGTCGCTTTTAGCCTCATTTTTTGTGGATTTGTTTCTCCAATTTTGGACTATATTTTAGGTATATTTTATTACTATTTTATGCCTACAAACTTGCCCAAAAATAGTTTAAAAAACACCCAAAAAACCACCAAAAAGTAGCCTAAATCGCCGCTGCTGCCAAAAGCGCCGCAGGCGGGTATTTTTTCCATTGTTTTTTCCATGATTTTAAGAACTGTTTTATTGACATTTTTTAAACCTAAAATTGTAGAAATATTGCCAAAAATCCTATCACAAAATTCACAGAAAAACTACCGCGATCTGTGGCTCGAACCATCCGAAATCACTGCTGATGCTGCTGGTTATGCCGTCGCATGTTCTTCGTATTTTTGAACATTCAAATCTATTCTTAACTATTTTAAATAATATTTAACAATAATTAAAAAATTTTACATCAAAAACCTGTCCCAAAGGCTCACAAGCGATCTAAAAAGCCTGAACTATCACGATCAACCTTCGTGATTAAAAATTAAATTATAATCACCATCCACACATTCAATCAAACATGAATATATAATAATCATAAAATCAGAATTAGAATGCCTCCAAAGCAAAGTTAGTACAGTTCTAAATCTATCTGGCTCCTCGATTAACCGTAAACATAATAAAAACGGCACTGCTACCAATTGTTGGAGGCAAACTGCCAAGATCATTGATTTGTAAACGATTTTTTGAAAAATAAAAATTAGACGGACAATCGCCGAAACAGGCTCTAGAAAAAACTTTTGATGACGAACGATCAAAATAAAATTCATGCCACCACAATTAATTTAGATGAATACCTTTTTTGTCGTTTATTTCACTACGAACTTTGATTCTCTGAGTTAAAGCTCCGAACAGATCTTCTACTGTATTTTCGATGCGATTCCCAAACGTAGTGTAGGCTACGATCTTTCAAGAACTGGTACCGGCAGAACTTGGACAATCTTAGTCTTGAAAGATAATTTATGAATTTGGTTCAGCTTACCTGCATATTTATGGGCTACAACAGGGACTTGTGGAGTAATTATGACATAGACTTCTAGTTTGATACAGATACCCTTCTAGCAGTTTCTGCAAATACGCAAACCTCTCAGCCATTTCTATAATTATAAAAACCTTACAACAGTTTTTGTAATTTTTATAAAACACTAAATTATAGTTCATATGACTAAAGAACTGTAACTGCACTCTTAGCCATAATCTCAAACCAGTTTGCATTGAGCTCCTATTATTAAATGCTTAACTCATCTCTTTACGTTAAGATTCTCAATACCCGCTAATTAAATTTAATTACTGACAACTTAATTTAATCGGCATCTTTAAAATTCTTTAAACTCTTCCACTTAACTTATTTGACTATCGAATAATTAAATCTACCTGCAGGGTTTGGCCCAGTCAAAACTTATAAGCTTTCTTAAGATGGTATCGTCAATCCCAAACAATCGAGACGTCGATTTTGTCAATAATTAATATTCATCATATATCTAACTCATTGGGACTATAGACCATAAATGATTACGCCATTTAATAAATCAAAATAATAAATATTAAATATACACAAATAATAATTATTTCTAGGTTAAGAGCATAAGCACTCATAATAATCTTGAGGTGTGAATTAATTTATATAATCAGTATAAAATTAATTATCCCAATGTAATCCTGCTTAATACATACATAGTATACTAGCACAGAGAGTTTAAACAATAGACGACGCTATTATCTGTTCCCCGTAACCAAGACATACCTACTAAAATTTTGTGCTCCAGTCGTACCAATGGTTTATCCAATTCCATCTAAACTGTAAACAAATACTTATATTCTGCAAGAACCTATAATTTAATTTTTTTTGTGCAAGTCGTATTCTACATACCAAATTAAATATTGTACAGAATAAAGAATATCCATACATAACATTAAAGAAATAATATTGCATTCATTACTCATTATGATTCCCATAAAATAAAAATAATAATTTTATTAAAATAAAATTAAATACTAAAATTAAATAAAATTCATGATTTTTACTATACAACCCTGACACAATGAACTTTTGGGCAAGTTAGATTCTAAATCTGATGAAGGTATTCTCTTAGGCTATTCTATATCTAATAAAACTTATAGAGTTTTCAACAAAAGGACCCTAGTTGTTGAATGATCTATTTATGTTGCATTTGATGAAACGAACCTCGGTTCTTCTAAAAATTTTTATAAAGGTAACTTGGTTTACTCAGTAAAAGGTGTTGAGGGCATCTTCATCAAAGACTAAGAAAAGCCAAACCATGAGAAAGCTACAAATGCACAGCAAAATAAAGTTCAACATGCTGGTGGTACTTCAAATTAAGGAAATTCAGAATTGCCTAAAAAATGGAGGTATGCTCATAGTCTTCCAAAAGACTTGATCATTAGTGACCCATCTCAAGGTATCAAAATCAGATCATCTCTGCATAATATTTGTGGTAATTTAGTATTCCTTTTCCAGACTAAACCAAAACATTTTGAGAAATCTAAAAATGATAAATTTTAGGTCTTGACTATGCAAGAAGAGCTAAATCAATTTAAAAGAAATAATATTTAGACTTTAGTCCCAAAACCTAAAGAACACTCCATTATTGGTACAAAATATATTTTTAAAAATAAAATGGATGAGAATAGAGTAATTCTTAGGAACAAAGCTCGATTGATAGCCCAAGGTTACAATCAAGAAGAAGGTATCGATTTTGATGAAACTTTTACTCCTGTGACTAGGCTTGAAGTTATGAGGATGTTGCTTGCTTTTGCATACTTTAAAAACTTTAAACTTTATCAAATGGATGTCAAAAGTACCTTTCTAAATGATTTTATTTCTGAGAAAACTTTTGTCAAACAACCTCTTGGTTTTGAAAATTCTGATTTTCTAAACCATATTTACAAACTCACTAAGGCTCGTTATGCTTTGAAACAAGTACCAAGAGCTTGGTATGAATGGTTGAGTAAATTCTTAAGTAAAAATGAGTTTATAAGAGAAAACATTAATACAACTCTTTTTATCATGTCTCAAGAAAAAGATATTCTTGTTGTCTAAATATATGTAGAAGATATTTTCTTTGGCTTAACTAATGAATCTCTTTGCAAGGACTTTACTAAGTATATGCATGAAGTATTTGAAATGATTATGATAGGTGAGCTAAACTATTTTCTTGGACTTCAAATCAAATAATCACAAGAAGGAATCTTTATTATTCAATCAAAGTATATAAGATATTTGTTGAAGATGTTTGATATGCAAAGTACAAAACCAATTGGAACTCTAATGTTCCCTTCAACAAAACTTGGCAATGATGAAAATGGTAAATCAGTAGAAGAAAAGAGATATAAATGTATGATTAGATCCCTACTTTATTTAACTGCAAGTGGATCTGACATCATGTTTAGTGTATGCATATGTGCTAGATATCAAGCTAATCCTAAAGAATCACTTGTGACTGCTGTTAAGCGCATCTTTAGATACCTTTTAGGTACACATAACCTGGAATTATTCTATCTTAGAGGAATAACTTTTAAGTTATTTTTCTATTCTGATGCAAACTTTGCTGGTTGTAAAATTGATTGGCATAGTACAAGCAAAACATATCAATTCCTAGGATACTCTTTAATATCATGGTTTAGCAAGAAACAGAACTCAGTAGCCTTATCTATAGCTGAGGCTGAGTACATTACAACTGATAGCTATTGTGCACATGTTCTTTGGATGAAACAACAACTAGAAGACTGTGGTGTGAGTTTAGATCATATTCCCATTAAATGTGATAACACTAGTGCCACTAACATATCCAAGAACCCTATACAACACTCTAGAACAAAGCATATTGAAATTAAACATCATTTCATTAGAGATCATGTTCAAAAATGTAATATAGAAGTTGAATTTGTAGGCACAAACCACTAACTTGCTGATATATTCAACAAACCTTTAAATGAAGAAAGATTATGTTATATCAAAAGAGAACTTGGTATGTTATGTGCTCCAAATTGATGCTTAAATGTCATAGTAACAATGCCTATTCAATATTTGTTCAATGCTTTTCATGCTTTATATTGATGTGTGAAAAGTGTCAACTCAATGATAAAAATGTGTTGACACATGTGCAAATGTATTGACTCAAAACTATATAGTATCGACTCATTTTGATAAAATTGTCAACCCCAGCAATATAGTATTGACATGATTCAAATCTTTACTGTTAGTAAAATTTGTCTCAACTTACCTGTGAATAGTGTCGACTCAATGAATCGAAATCGTCGACACTATGTTAAAACGTGTCGACACAATTTCTATTATTGAACACCCCTATGTCCCATGAAACGTGTCGACTCAAATGAGATTAGTGTCGACATATTTCATAGAGTTTATATATAGGTAGCTTTTCCCCATTTTTTCTCATTCGCGCTCAAACCGTTTCATATCCTAACATCTCTTCGTCTCCCTCCTCTTTGTTTCCAATCGAACCCTAGTGTCGACTCTTCATCTTTTCTCCCTCTCCTTCTCTTTTATTTCTCATCGATGATGCCTCCTAAGACGATGGGAAAAGGCAGCAAATACCCTACTAACGAAGGGCTGTCAAGCCCTAGGGCAGTAAAGAAGCATAAATTGAAGAAGAAATCGAAGACGACGGCGGTGACAATGCTAACCACTGACATAGGAATGGCCTCCTCTCTGAAGTTCCAGTTCTCGAAGTATAAGAACCTCTACTTTGCATCCTTCGCCACTCGTAAGGTAATACCTGGCTGCCCTATTGATTTTTAATTTTTTAATTCTGTTGAAATCAACTTCTCCGAATTGTTCACCAACCTTGGTTGGATGGATCTACTCCAAATTCATGGCCACCACTACCCATCTCTTTTTAAACTTTTTTATGCCCACATGAAAATCTCTAACATTCCTGACAATACCATCACCACTTGGGTGAATGGTGTGGATATCAAGTTGACCTCTAAAATTTTGAATGAAATTCTTGGTGTTCCTGAGGGTAGACTCTTTATCCCCTCTAAACCCAAGAGGAAAATCATTGTAGGTTTCTCCTTTCACGACTCAGTGAAATAGATTTTTGTTGTTGATGGGGTAAACCCAACCAAGCCCCTTGAGGCCAACTCTTTGAAACCCGACATGCGTATTTTGCATCATTTCGTAAATCAAATCTTTTTACCTCAATCAAAAAAGTTCGGTGATGTTTTCTTTATGCATATTTTTATCATGTGGTACATTCTTGAAGGAAAGAAACTTGATCTTGGTTATTTGTTTATTTATGATATGTTGTAATCCCATTCTAAGAAAAATTCCTCCCTTTCTCATGGAATGTTTGTAACCAAAGTTTTTCATCATTTTGGTGCTGACTTGACCACTAAAAAAGGGTTTCTTTTTTTAAAGCATGATCTGTATAGTAAGTCCACCTTAAAACATATGCAAATTTCATTGGTTGATAGTATATGGACTACTCGTTGTGGTACCCCCTCTGCAAACAGAACTCCTCTTTCCCCCTTCTCTGGTCGTGCCAATTCTTCTCTCCCTTTTGATGCATTTTCCCCTGTTCCACCCCACACTAGTGCTGATATTCCTGGTCCCTCCTCTTCCTCTGTTCCCCCTGCTCCTCCTGCTTCTGTTGCTTCTGCCACTGCTCCACTAGTTGGTCCCTCCTCCTAGGAGGTTGCTGAGTTAGTCACCCTTGTTTAGGGGTTGACTTCTTCCATGGCATCCCTTCGTGAGAAGATTGATGCAAACCTTTACAATATCGGTTGTAAAGTGTCCTTTATTTTTTAGAGTGTGACCAATCTTAAGAAAACCAACCGAATTCTACGAATGAAAGTGGAAATGCTTGTGATGCTGGTAAGTCACTGAGCAAGAAAATGAAACACAGTATTGAATCCATTATGAAGGCTAACTTAGCCATTCTAGAGTAAGTAAGAAAGGAGTATGATGAAGGAGTGGTCATCGTTGTCCAGCAAAACTCTAGGAAAGTGGAAGAAAACCTCAAATGGATCCAGGATGCGTGGGCTAAGCAGTTCAAGCAAAAGGAATCGAAGGAAAAAAAGCTGTTCATTTACAACGTGAGGTTGATCTTGCTTTGACAACCACTATTTCAGCTATGGCATAACAGGAAACAAAAGCTGAAAAGGAAGCCTCCTCAAAGGAAAAAGCTTATGGAAGGAAGAAAAAGCAAGAAGAGAAGAAAGCATTCAAAAAGTTTATGGATGAGCCTTGATGGAAACCTTTTGATGATTTCAAAAGTGGAAAAGGTGAAGAAGATGTGAGACCCTGACCCGTTTTATTTCTTAGCATTTTTTTATGCGTATTTTTCGTTTTCATTGTAGCATGTTTTTATGTATTTTTATGCATGTTCGGGTTTAGATATGCATGCGGGGTTAGTTCCCCGGGACGTTGGGCGTTACGGTATGAATTTTTAAAAAAATTAATATTTTGGTGGATTATAAATATCTCTCTTTAGATATTTTTTAAAATATCTTCTCTCTCTCTAGCCTTGAAATCTCACCAAACACTCTGCCTTCTCTCTAACTTCTCGGGGGCCCGGGGTTCAATTTTTTATGATCCAACAGCAGATCTTTGCTATTGGCACGGTGGGCTACGCGTTCATCCAGACATAATTTTATTTTGGCAAAGTTCGTATTTGCACGTGGATCAAGGCGTCGAGTTTTTTACTCAATGAGGTAGAATTCTAGACTCTCATGTCTTATAAGGGTGATATGTGTAATCGTATGTGTTTTTATCGACTAAAAATGCTTGAAAAATCAATTTAAAGGTCGAGTTTTGGTTTAAAACCATTTTTATGTTGTTTTTGATTAGGTGAACCAAGTTTTGAGGCTTTTCGTTCGGTGGTTCTTGATGTTTTGGGCTTGTGTACGTCCATAGGTGTTAAATATATGCGAGTTGGTAGGTTTATGAGTTTTGGGGCTTGAAAATCAAAAAATAGGGAAAATTTGGATTTTTCTCGGGTGGTAGCTTGCTCGAGCATTCTATGTCCACTCGAGTGGACTGGCTGCGCAGAGCCATTTTGTTTTGATCATATCTCCCTCGTTTGAATTCAGAATTGGATTGTTTTTTTACTCAAATTGAAGCCCCGGAAGTCTTCTTTCCAATGACACCTCTCTCACAAGAAAATATTTTTTATGAAAAAGTTATGATCAAAATAGTGAGGGTATGTCAAATTTTCTTATTTATTTTTCATATGTGTTGGCCGTGTTGGGCGTGTGGGGGTTCGTGTTGGCCGTGTTGGTCGTGTGGGAGCCTGTTTTGGTTGTGTGGTGGCCTTTTAGTCGATTGGGTTATGGGGCTCGATCGCCTGCTCTCCTCTAGTGGGTTTTCAGTTGATTGGATTATGGGGTCCTGTCAATTGAAGTCATAGAGAGGGTGTTGGTCATTTCATGCGAGCTGTTGGGGCACGGTGGTGTGCGTGGTGGTTGGGCATCGTTGTGTGCGGGGGTTTGGTTTTGTTTCTTAGTTTGGGCTTCCTCCCAGCGTTGACTGCTTGGAGCGATGTTGGCCTTCGGGTTAGGCTTGATTTTATGGGTTGTTGGTTGTCTATGTGAGTGGATGTTGGATTATTTAGTCGGTAGCGTCATGATGTGAAGCTATATATGGCTATGTGCATTTATAACTGGCTATGTGCATTTATAACTCTAGTTTATTTATGTATAGATTATGTAGAGAAATTACTTGGTTTTGGTGTCGTTTTGTGTACCTTGGTTGCATGCTTTAAAACTCAGAGGTTTTATAGGCATGGATATGTGGAATATGAGGAACGGATGCATGTGGTGCATGTTGCATGGGTTGCAAGTGTTGTGTGAGTCGCGTGTGTAGCATGTGACGTGATTTGTGAAATGTTGTGATAGTATGTGGCTTTATGCATTTAAACATTGGTTTAGTATGCATGTGTTGATTCGGTGTTATCTCGTAATGTTCAGTATTATCCTGTAGTGTTTAGTTTTATCTTGTAATTTGCGGTTTTACCTCGTGGTCAGCGGTTTTATCCCGTGGTTTGTGATTTTATCCCGTGGTTTGCGATATTAACCCGTGGTCTATGGTTTTACCTCGTAGTATATGGTTTTATCCTGGGAATGTATATTTGTGTTTGGATTTGTATCTCAGTGTTAGGATTGTGGTTGCGATGTGTGAAGGTCGGTTGTATGTATCATGAATTGCATGAACTGCATATGGGATGGATAAAACCAATTTTGAATTGTTTTTAAGACTCGCGTGAATCGCGATATAAAAACTATTTTCAAACCATTTTCGAGGCTCTTGTGAGTCCAACATGGTTATTATCCTCGCTTTCCCTTGCTTGTTAAAATCGTTTTAATGGCTTAAAAGATAGTTTAAAACTGCACCTCGTTTTCTTAGCATGTTTAGCTTATATTGCATGTGTTATCTAGTTTCTGTTGAGCTTTAGCTCACGGTGTGGAATTTGAAATATTTTTCAGGTACGGGTCACACAGGTTGATCCGGGGTTACTGGGGAGGCAAAAGAGCTGTAGTCTTCCTTTTTGTTCTTTCTGTTTCAAGTATGTATGTAAACATATTTTTTTTAGTGTTGGAACCGTGTAATGTAAGCCTTTTGGCGATTATATACAAAGCATGCATGGTTTATATTGAGAGTGTATTCTCGAGTTGGATGTTGTATTTGGTTGCTTGTGGGTGTTTCACGTGACCCGGAGTTTAGAGCGTGACAGAAGAAGACAAAGGTGAAGAAGAAGTTGTGATGCTTTTGTCTTGTTGTGTTGGAAGAGGAGATGTAACTTTAACACATACATTTATGTTTTTATATGTTTTGTATGTGGTGGATGAAAACATTAAGTTTTTGTTAATGATTGTTGGTTATTTTGATAAACTATTTGCTATATTGTTGTATATCTATCCTTCATTAATGGAAAATTTCAATTTTCCATTAATTCCTATATGGTTGGTTTGAAATATCTATTGAGTTATAAAATATTGATAGTATACCATATTGTGTGATTAATGCTTGGACTTGGAAAAGTGTTGTTCAGATTGCATAATACTTGAAGTTGTTAGATCTGTCAAATACTGTGTGCACCTATATTATTCAAATTGCTGTTGGACACTTGAACATGTAGATTGATGCACAATTCTTGATTTATTCAAATTGCTGTTGGACACTTGAACATGTAGATTGATGCACAATTCTTAATGAAATCAGAATGCTTCTTTTGAAGCTTAGAAATTACATTAGTATTGAATGCCATATTGCTATGATTACTTACTTTGATTAAGGCATAGAGATAAGGCAAGAATCTGATAGTAAGTGTGTAATCCCAAGAGGGGGGGTGAATTGTCTATTAAAAAAATTTAGATTAAATAATCAAACACAAGTGTATGATCTTTACCTCACAAAAATATTACTTATTTAAAACACAAGTAAATTTGTATTAAACTTATAACCAAAACTTTGTATTGAAATAATTAAGTATAAGTGTAGACAAAATTTAAAAGAAGTGAGAAATAAAAGATTCAATTGCAAGTATATGTTAAGAACACTTTTCTTATTTTATAGCTTTCAATTTTAATTTGCAAGTAGATTAATCTCTTGATAGAAAATTAAAGTGCAATAATATTACTTACAAAGCAAATGAATCAAATGATGAAATAACTTAAGTGTCAACGTGTGTGATGTTAAGAGAATCAGCAATGAAGTAAATAAAAGAAATAAGCAAGCAAGAAGATGAACACCACGATTTTTACAAGGTTCGGCACAACGGCCTATGTCCTTGCCTCAAGCCAACCGTTATGAGAATTTCTTACTACCTCTCCTTCAATAGGCGGAGGAGCCTCTCTTCTTAGTCTAGGTGGAGTAGCCTCTCTTGAGGATGTCCCCTCCTCAAGTCCCTCCTTATAGGCAGAGTTCTCTCTCTCCTTCAATAGGCGGAGTGGCATCTCTTGAGAATCACCTTCTCAAGTTACAACAAGAATATAAGGAATCCAAGTAGGATGATACAATGAATAAGCTTATTCGGCGAGCAAGTGAAAACAAAAATAAAGTACTCTAATATTCACTCCCAAGGATATATAAGTGAGAAGCTCAATGGAAGAATTCTAAGGTTTTCTCTCAAAAATGATTCATAAAAATGAAGAATTTGAAGAACAAAATTGATATATATGAGAGAGTTGATTTGAAGGATTGAAGTATATAAAATCAGAGCTCAAAGGCTTTATTTATAGGCCAAAAGTTCGTACTATTTGTTGGGCCAAATAAGGAAATGTTAAACTAGCCATTAAGCTCAAAATTCAAAAATTATCATGTTCGGTCGACTGAAGAAGCTAGTTCGGTCGACTAAACTTGACTTCAGTCGACTGGATCTGATCCTCAGTCGACTGACCCGCGACTACTCTATTTGCCCGACTTCAAATGACCATAACTCCTTCATCCGGACTCTGAATAGGGTCATTCGTGTGTTTAAATTGAAGTCCCAGAAGTCTACTTTTCAATGATTCAAACCTCATATAAAAATCCATTTTGTACAAAAAGTTATGACCAAAATACCGAAGGTATGTCAATTTTCTTCACACAAATTTTGCATATTTTTAGCCGAATTTCTTTTGAAACATTTTAAAACATATTTTATACTTTGAAAATGATTTGTTATGAAATGTTTAACCAACCTATGGTGCATCTAAGGTCTCATATGAGCTTTCACACATATAACCAATGGTATATGAACTTACATAGGTCCTAGTGCATTTACACTTAGAAAATCTTCAAGTCCTTCAAGTTCTTTTCTTGTCTTCTTGGTTTTTCTCTTGCTCCATGAATCTTAGCCGCTTGAATATGATCTTCATGCTTCATGGCTTTCATTTTTCTTTCTCAATTGTGCTTGTGTCATTAAAGTCCTGTGAACACACTCATTTTGCACAATTAGAAGCTTTGGTTTGTTATCATCAAAATACGTTAAAACCTTGTTAGGCCAACAGAACCCTTATTGAAATTTTTTTTAAATATTTTCTAAAAAATGTTATAATCATCAAAAAATGGAAGATTGTTAGCCCGATGACTTTTAAATTAGATTTTGATGATTTTAATAATTTATTTTCTAAATTAAATTGATTTTAAAAGATAATATTTAATTATTTTAAAAAGATAAGTGTTGGCACTACGTGACAAATCAGTTGACACCTTATATTATTTATGCCGACACTTTGCATCAAATGGGTTGACACTTAGTATTCTTGTGAAGAACTTTTTTTGTCGATACCAATTGAAAATTGGGTTGATACTGTTAGGGTTGGTATACTGAAAATCATATTTTTAGCATTTTATTTTATTTTTAATAAAATTAATTTTTCTATTTTATGAGAATTTTTATGAGCAATGTATGCATATCATTTCTTTGTTATGCATGGATATCCAATATTCTGTATAATATTTAATCTGGTGTGTAGAATACGGCTTACACACAGAAGATCAAATTTTAGGTTCTTGCAGAATATAAATTTTATATTCACAGTTTAGATGAAAATGGACATACCATCGGTACGACTGTGGCACAGAATTTTAGTAGGCTTGTCTTGGTTACGGAGAACAGATAATAGCGTCGTCTATTGTTCTGACTCTCTGTGGTAGTACACTTTGTGTGTATTGAACGGGACATTTAGGGTAATTAATTTAGTACTAGTTACTGACAATATAAATTAATTCACACCCAAGATTATTATGAATAGTGATTATCCTCTTAATCCTGAAATAATTATTAATTTGCGTATATTTAATATTCGTTATTTTGATTCATTAGATTATGCGATCTTATATGAGTGTATATTCCCGATGAGTTGGATAGCGTTATTATTTATATGGAAAATATTAATTATTGACGGAATCCACCTCCCGAAGATCGGGATTGACGATACCCTCTTAAGGCTGCTTATAAGTTTTGACCGGGTCAAACCCTGCAGGTGGATTTAATTATCCGGCGGTCAAATAAGTTAAGCGGAAGGGTTTAAGAAATATCAAGATGCCAATTAAATTAAATTGTCAATAATTAAATTTAATTGGCGGGTATCAGGAATCTTAACATGTGGAGAAATGATAAGCATTTAATAACAGAAACTCAATGCAAGAAGGTTTTGAGATTATGGGTCAGAGTGCAATTATAGTTCTTTAGTGGTGTGAACTGTAATTCAGTATTTTATGAAAATTGCAGAACCGTTGCGTCTTTCTATAATTGCAGAAACTGCCCATAGGTATCTGTGTTCCACTGTAAGTCTTACTTATAATTACTCCTCAGATCTCTACTATAACCCCATATATATGCGGGTACGCTGAACCAGTTTAGATTAATTTTTAATATCATTACGGATATATTATTTTTTTCTTTCAAAACTTAAAAATATATCGGGGTTCTGCCGGTACGAGTTCTTGGAGGATCGTAACCCACACTACGTTCGAGGATCGCGTAAGGGAATACAGTAGAAGATCTGATTAGAGTTTCTACTCGGAATCAAGTCGTAGTTGAAGATTAGATCGACAAAAGATATTCTTCTAAATTAACTTTGGTTGCACAGGTTTATTTTTTATCGTTCGACGTCAAAATTTTTATGTGGAGCCCATTTCGGCTTTTGCCCGTCCAGTTAATTTTTAAACCGAAAATCGTTTTACAAAAATAATAATTTTGGCAATTTTGCCTCCAACAAATTGGTATTAGAGCCGTTTTGCTTTTTGTTTACGGTTTATCGGGGCCGGATAAATTTAGAACTGTGCTAACTTTGTTTTGCAAGCGTTCTAAATCCCGATTTTATAATCATCTTTTATTTCATGTTTAATTACATGTGTGGATGATGATTTAATTAAATTTTTAATCACGGGGGTTGACCGTATTAGATTAATTAATTTTAGATCGAATGTGAGTCTACGGGACATAAGTTTCGATTAAAATAATTTTATGTTATTGAAGTTTTTTTTTAGTTTATTAGAAAAAAAAATAAGAACAGGTATGGAAGAACATCGGCGGTGGATGCGGCGGCAAACGGCAGTGGTTCCGGTGGTTTAAAGCTACATAATTTTTTTTTTTCTGGCCAAATAATTTTTTTTTGTTAAAAAAAAAAAAAGAGTGGAGCACGCCAAACAGGCGTCGGAGTTCCAGGCGCCAATCACAACACCAAACGGGCAATCTTTTTCAAACAGAAGCCGTAGCCAATTTCCCAGGCAAGCCGCACCATTCACGGTGGCTTTGAAGCTTCAGTGGATTTTTTTTTTTGTGAAGAAAAAAACAGGATTCCCATGAGTAGCTGGAATCCCAGTGGCGCCGGTTTTTTGCTTTTGCAAAAAAGTTTTTTTTTTTTTGGCTCAAGTCCAGTGGCGCCGGTTTTTTGCTTTTACAAAAAAAAAAAAAAAAATGCAAGAGAAGAAGCTGCGGTTCCCAAAACCAGGCGGCACCGGTTCTCCAAAAAGTCAATCACTGCAGTCTCCAATCCAAAAGCAAACAGTGGCCCATGATTATTTGGCATCAAATAAAAGCAAGCTGTTTCCACGCAAGCTGGTTCCGAAGCCCACAGTGGCGCACAGCCAAACGCAATTCCCAAAAGCTTTCCGGTGGGTTTTAATTCCTAAAAGCAACCGGATTCCAAGCATGAGGCGGCGCAATTCCAGCAAGGAATCCCAGGCGTCCCAGGTTGTTTTGGCTTTGAAGAACTGTTTGGTTGGCTGCGGTTGTTTCTGAAACAAGTGTTTCCGTGAAATTCAATCTCCACAGCAACGTTTTTCTTTTTTCCAAACAGTGAAGCATAATCCGGCGGAAATCCAAACTGTTTGGTGTTTCCGTTGGCTTGATTTTTCTGATATAATTTACCACATAGCATCAAATAATCCTGATACAATTAGGATACAAGAAACTTATCTTTTAACAAGAGATTGAAACTCTTTAGAGTTTCAGATAAATCATAAAATCAAAATTTTTATTTATCTTGTAATTAATTTATTTTTATATTTTAATTGCGTGGATGATTATTATTGGTTTTATTCATTCTGTTAATTTAATTAATTCGAATATTCGATTTTAATTAAAATATTTTATAATGAAAAATAAAATTAAATTTTTTTAATTAATTAACTTTAATTAAATAGAAAAATTTTAGATATTTTATTTTTTACAAAATATCACGTTTAAAGATGATTTGTTTTTTAAATCAGATATCTTGAAAAAACGTGAGAATTAATTTCAAATTTTAAATTAAATAAATAAAAAAATATTTAATCGAAATAAATTATTATTTTTCAAAAAATGTAAAACGAAAAATAAAATAAATAAATGCCTTTAATCACTACTTTAGCTGCAAAACTGAATGAAAAACTGTACATTTATTAAATTTTATTTGTTACACAATTAAATACGAAAATATGATTTGATAAACCAGAATCTTTAGAATTTTATAAACAGAAATATGTTTGATTTTTTCAGATCGTGTGACTTTCGAAAAATAGTTTGATAAATCAGAATCTTTGGAATCGTGTACACGGAAAGATGTTTAATTTTTCAGATCGTGTGGCTTTCGAAATTAATAAATTTATTTTAATTAAATGAATTTTTATAACCCTCAAAAATATTTTAAAATTTTAAGTGGGAGAAAAAATTTATTCACAGATAAATCACGCGCTCTCCATTACCAGTTTGTAGGCGATATAATTAAACCCTGTGTGTTGGCAGTAAGGCCTTCCTCCCCATTGAAAAGATTAATTGCGGTATCGCGAGTACAAATCTCCTTTAGAGATAATTGTAGATAATTGTTAGTGTGAATCACTTCTCCATCAGAAGAGTTCATTGCGAAACGATTAATTTGGGATTAAGTGATGGTTAACACTTAGCTGTATATAATAGTATCATTTCCATCTAAGTCACTGCTATTATATGCTGGGCCGAAACTATGTCAGCTATTTAATTTTACTTGGCATAGTCAATTGCCTAGATAGTAAAATAAAAAAGAATTGGCCTGCCTGGTCTTATGAAGGATAGTAAACGTCTACCCAACGTGGCATGCTATTCTCGGGTTACCAGGCTGCTGGCGAATTAATTTTAAAATGGTAGAGAGAACCAAATTAAAATGAATTCA
>JAOTRH010073918.1:0-13520 GCA_034768845.1 Heliamphora exappendiculata | reverse complement strand
TTTATATACTCCCTGAATTAACCTTAAACATGAAAAACTTATCCACTTGCATACGGTGACGTTTAGCATTTGAAGAACTCTTTCTTGATGGATAAATTCTGGTCCAAGTGATTCAATTGTTGAATTTCTCAATGGACCGCCCTAAAAGTTGCATACTTGGTCAATGTTTATTCGTTTGAACAATTCTTGCTTGTTCATCGGCGTATTCATTTGAATCATTTATGTAGTTCTTAGTTTGAAATGAATATTGTTGCCAATTGGAGCAGGAGTGGGAGACCATTAATGATTTGAGGATTGACATGGCTAGGCTTCAACAGCGGATGGACGAAATGCAGAGGATGCTGGAGGCCTGCATGGATATGCAGCTTGAATTACAGCGCTCGGTACGTCAAGAGATTTCTGCAGCTTTGAATAATAGATCAGCTTGTTCAACAGGTTTGTCTAAAAACTTAACACACTTGCACGTTTGAATTCGTCTTTTCCCCCGATTCATACTTTTCTTCCTTATTTTCATCTTTTTATATTTCTGTATTCAACTCTAGCTGGATTATTTATTTGTTCTTGTTGTTTCCTTGGCTATTCCTTATGCATGTTTGTTATGGGGGATTGAGGGGGGGATAGGACTAGGAAACACTAGGGCCTACCACAACAGATTTTCTCATTGGAATAAATAGTTCCGCGTCTGTATCCCCGGGACTTAGACTAATAATCCGGTAAATCTCGGACAATCTAGGGATAACTAATACCATCACCCTGGTATTATTAGCATTAAGTTTCGGATTATCTTCTCCCCATATTCAACGGCCTACAATAACTTTACAACTGTGTATATATCACATTTCTTACTGTATACATAATCCTATCCATAATCCCCTAGTATTAAAAAAAGCATGTAGGACCCACAATATTATTTATCCTTCCTATCCTATCCAACACTATCCGGAATAACAAGCCAAGGGCTAGAGAGATATCTATTCTGTTGAATTTATTACACTGTTTTTGCCGCAATTCAAGAATTGACTACTGAAGGCACTTTATATTAATCTGTTGCAGAAAAGGATGAATCCAAATGGGATCATGTGAGGAGAGGACTTTGCTGTATATATTGTGATAGCAGTATAGATTCTTTACTATACAGGTAACGCTAAAAATGCCATGTATCGCCTTAATGACATAGATCAGAGGCATGCATGTCACATGATGACATACTGTAGGGATCCTCTGGTTGTATATTAACTTTTTCTTCTATCTTCGTGTTGTTTTCACAGATGTGGGCACATGTGCACGTGTTCAAAATGTGCAGAGAAACTGGTCCAAGGAAAAGGAAAGTGTCCAATGTGCCGAGCGCCTGTAGTTGAGATGATCCATTCCTATTCTATCCAATAACAATAAACAAGAAAAGTAATAGAGAAATATGAAGTGGGAATAATAGAAATATGTAATCCGTATCAGTTGCTCCTGGACTCCGTACAGAGGTAACTTGCAATCTCTAGGTGCTTTAAATAGGCTATTGCGTATCATATCGGTCAATACGTATTGAGATTTTGCGCCTTCAATACTGGTATTTACTAATGTATTGGCCGATACTATCTGATATCGGCTGATACATGGCCGTACCACTGGTATCGATCCATTTTCTGATACCACAATTTAGAACAATGATCTCTACTCTCTTTCTTTTTAATTTATTTACAATGATTTCTCTAATACATGGCCATACCACTGGTATCGATCCATTTTCTGATACCACAATTTAGAACAATGATCTCTACTCTCTTTCTTCTTAATTTATTTACAATGATATCTCTAATGCATGACTGGAATACCAGATGGCGTATCTGATATGTTGTTTGGATTTGAATAAATCATTGATGAGTGAACATCTGCCGAGTTTGATTGTTCTCTTCAGTTTCGGATTATTACCATTTCGTTGATAATCAAATTCCCATTTAGAGTCCGACTGTAGATTGGTGAAAGTACCATACCATTTCTTGGCTGTCGGATCTGTTTCGCAGACAGTTGCTTGCATTAAGCCCTGAAGAAGCTTGACTTCTTCACTTACAGAAAGGCTCTGTTCCAATTATGGATGACATTGTTGAAAGCTGTGATTCTAGGCACATCAGCCAGCTCTCCTTTGCTTAAAGGTACTTTTTAAAATTTTCTTTTTCTTTCTTTTTTTCCCCTTGAAAACTTGTTTTCTTTCAAGTTGTAAAATTTTTAAATTTCCATTCACCTGAGCAGCTAGTAACAAGTTATCTGCCCCACAATGCTCTGCTCTTTTGTGCCTAACACTCTTGACAATATTTGGTATATGAAAGTGCTCAGTTCTCTATGAAGTGCTCAAATTCTTATATTGGTGTGTCTCATTGTTTGTGTGGAAATGTGAAATGTGGATGGTTGTCACTTTTTTTTAATACAGGGAATTATGGATATAGTTATGTATATTTTGAAAAACTTGACTCATGTTTTGTTAGAATGAGATAAATAATATGATAAGAGTTGTAGAGTTATATTTAACTATAAGGAAATAGGCAGGGGTGGATGCACTTGAAAGACCAATGGGAGAGCATGTGCACTTGAAAGACCAATGGGAGCATGTGCCCTTACCGAAAATGTTAAAATACTCTTTAGTACTCTTATATTTTTGCATTTTTTTCCATCTAATGTATTTGTGCCTCCACTTAAAAATATAAAAATGCATTTAGTATCTTTAGATCTTTGTAATTTTTTCTACTATTGTATTTGTAAGCCCAAAAGTATACTTTATCCCTTAAATATACTGACTTTGTTTTGAGTACACCTATACACATTAGATATATACTTGTAAATTATACATAAAGACTTATGTATGTCGGTTTACTTGGTAAAAAAAAAAAGGAGTGCTGTAGGAAAAAAAAATCTTCATATTTCAAGTTGTACTAAGTCAAGTTTTGAAATTTGTTACTGTCATGTGTTGGCATTATTAATAGTATGAATAGTATGAATGAAGGATTACTAATATCTTATCTATCAAATTATGCCCTAATTTGGCTATACAACATACATGGCCTTCCATGCAAATTGTGACAACTTTTACTTTACTTATAGAGTAAAAAGAATTTCTATGCTATTATTTAAACTAATTTATTTTAGTATTTTTAGTATTTTTTTTTGAATAATATTTTTTTATTATAAGTTACAGTTGTGACAAGTAATCTAATCAAGTAGGTTGGTGGATAATCTCAAGAGATTGACTTTGGTAATCAAGGGGTAAGACTTAAAAGTTTGTTTTCTTTAGATTTGAGGATTGAAACTTCTTAGCTATCCATTAGTTTATTAGGCCTCGTTTGATAGTTGGTATAAATTGGGTAAGATTAATAGTGAGGTGGAATTAGCATATGGAGATTGATAATGAAATGAGATTAATATTTAATTTGGGTAGGAACAGATAACGGATTAGACAAATCATGTTTGATTTGGATGGGATTGGAGAAGGCGGGATAAGATTATATTTGTTAATTTTTAATATTACTCTTGTATTATAAAAAACTAATAAATATAATTTTTTGTTTTCTTAAATAAGCTAATAAGTTATTTTTAAAACTAAGTTAAATAAGCTGATAAGTTAAAATCTTTATGTTATTTGTTTCGACTTGTTTTATTTTTTATTAATTTTTTGTAAATCTTTTAAATTAACTTATTGAAATGAATTTTAAAAATAATTTATAATTAAAAATAAAACAATAAACAAAAAAAGAGTAGGAGATTGCAAATTTCACCATGAAAGCCTTGGAGTTACAGGGGGCACAAGTATGAAAAGGCAATTGTGGAATTCTCAGTTCACTGGAACTTTGATAAAGTCGTTTGCGGTGGTAATCCGAACGGATTGGATTACTAATAACGTCTTTCATTGGGTATTGGCGCAATTCGGCAATTTTGTGGCATTAACAGACCTAACAAATTAGTAGAGTCCCCCAGCTTCAAGCTTTTGGAAACAAACATAGTATTAGTTGGTTGGCTCAACGAATTCGTATTCCAATCTGTTAATACAATGGTTATCAAACCATAGCCTTAGAAATTAGTCGAGTGCATAAGTTGATCGTACATTTTGAAATATGAAAAAAGAATGTGGGTAGGTGCATAGGTTGAAGATATTATTGCTCCAGGAATGGAATTTGGGTTTAAACTCTGACTTTTGGATCTTTAAGAGTATGCTTTGGTTTTTAGTTTTTCCATTTTGTTATTTTCTTAACGAGAATTTTAATATTAACGCAAACGTTTCAGATTGCTCTTTTCACAAAAACAGACAAAAAAACAGAAAAAAAATCTCCAAAGAAAATATATTTAAACAAAAAAAAATTCAAATAAGTGAAAAAATTACTTTAGTCCAGTTATTTTTTTTAATAAAAGATTTAATAATAACCTATATGAACATATTTTAAAGATTGTTCTCGACACAAAAAATTTTAAAATATTACTAAGTGTGGTACAGGGCGATCGGCCCGAACGAATCTGTTAATAGATTGAGAGAATTGTAAAAGTGAGCAAACGTGAGGTGACCGGCGGTAACTCGTCAAAAACTACTACTCTAATAATGAAATTAGAACTGTTTTTAAGTAAAAGATACTAATAAAGAGAGAGTTGAGCAGAATTTTGGCTAGTAAAATAGATTATGCATATCTTTTACCTTGAGAGGCTTTCCCTTTTGGAGGGGGTGAGCAAGCCTCTTCCTTCGATCCTCGTGATGATTCTTGCTTGACACGTTATTTTACAAAACGACTCTGTTATTTTTGTCTGCATTAATGGTGATGGCAGACCAAATTCAATCACATTGCCATAAATACTTGCACCATGACCCATATTTCGGGGCGAGCTCCTTGAATAAATTTTGTTTCCTGGACAATATCATACTCGATGGTGGAAAGTTCCCGATTCAACCACATTAAATGTTATACAATGCATGTCAAATCGGATACAATGGTGTACAATTCTGATCATGTCATATTTAATGTGACCTTTTCTTGGCCCGAAGCTCGGCAATTTGACTCTCTAAGAGCTGGCTGATTTTTGGTCAGTGTTTGCCCCGCTTGCCGAGATTCCAGTGCATGGGCCTTTGCCCATGACCCGGGCTCCGAAGTAATCTTTTTGGGCATGTGCCTTAATATTAGGGTTACATAAAAATCGAAAAAATCGATACTCAGGTCCGGTTTGATTTGGTCCAATTTTTATTTGTTACGATTCGATTCTAAATTAAAATTTCTAAAAATCGTTTTGAACGGTCCGGTTCTTGATTTTGGTTTAATTTCACAGTTTCCAATTGAGCCGGACCGGTCTTACTTAATGTTAAATTATATATATATATATACATATATATTGATAATATGAACCGTTTATTTTATTATTATTAATTTATATATTATTATTGTACAAAATTAAATTGATCAGATATAGTTAACTACCTTAACAAATTACAAATGTGATTTGTTTTAGTAGTTAAGGATGTTCGATTAATTTGATTTTTTATAGTAATAATATATAAATTAAGAATAATAAAATAAACGGTTTAAATCATCAAAATATATTTATTTTGGTTGGGAATGTATTTTGTTGAATTTTGGTTAGAATCGTTAACCGAACTGTGTCCGATCCAATGTCACGGTTCGGTTCCGTTACTTCAATGGTTCATACACGATTCTAAAAAATTTAAAACTGTTATGAACGGTTCAAGTTCTTAATTTTTTGAAAAATCAGTTCAATTCGAACTGTGTACACCCTATTTGGTATATGTGGGACTTAAGTGGGCCGGGGCAAATTATATTAGCCCCCCTTCAGTAAGCTAACATATTCGCACATTTATGACTTTGCAAAATGCATTAATAACGCTACAAAAGTATGATTATGCACTATTTACATCACTAAGTATATACATATACTTAGTGATATTGTTAGTCAATTCAACCCATTGTTTGAAAACCATCTTGAAGTTCGGATTCTCAATCTCTAGGGCTCAACCGCCGTGACAAATCTCAGCCCGTCTGGTTAGTTTCTCATTGTTTGGACATTTCATCTTTTGCCTATTCAATTTATTTACTTTTGAGGTTTCATTATATGTGATACATTATTGTCTTTCTTTGATTAGATATAGAAGGTGTTTGGCAATTTTAAAATTAGTAATTTATAAATTATAGATTATATTAGAAGTTGTAAATGTTGAATAAAAATTATAACTTATTGTTAAAATAAAAAAATATCTATAATTTATAATAAAAATTGTGAGTGTTTAAAAAAAATTATAACTTATAACTAAAAATAATAATAAAAAATTAAAAATAACTAGTGATAACTTTTTTATACGATCGTTGAAAGGAATGATTATTGGGTGTAACCATATAGTACTCCAGACCCTCAGAACTTATTTTATGAATTTTGAGCGAATAGATATCATATGAGTGTTTTTTTATTGAATTCGTTTGTTATGTTGGTTTTTGGTAGAGATGAAAGTTATTTTGAAATAATTGAATCAATTGGTTGAACTGATCAAACCGAGACACTTTTAGTCGGTTTTAATTTTAATATCAGTTGGTTTGATTTTAAATTCTAAAAAAAATTAATTTATAGCTCAGTGGCGATCAAAGTATCTCAACCGATCAAAACCGACTAAATAGAATTTCAAATACAAATTCTATATTTTCATTATTTCCATATATAATATGATATATATAATATATATCACACTTGTTTTGTAGAACACTTAATCGCTAATCGCCAATATTTTGATGCTTTTACATAGATTCTCATTTAAGCTATTTTTCATTTTATTGAATTAACATGCAATCAATTAGATTTCTCTCAACATCAAGGGTTTTAGTTAATATTGTTACTGATTATTGAAATGACCACCAAACTGATGCAATCGAACCGCAAGAAATATAACTCGGTTGGTGCGGTTGAGTTTTTAACTTCGATCGATTCAGTTTTAAAAAATCAAAACCGAAGCATTCAATTTTGGTACACCATTTTATTTAAAAACCAACCAAACTGATCCGATTACACTCATAAGAGTTGGTATTGCTGAAACTAAAATTTTATAGATAATTAGATAATAACTTGTAATAGAAGTTGTGAGTATCTAGTAAATATATTAACTTGTAGCTAAGATAAAAAAAAGTACGATAGTTTATAATATAAATTATAAGTGTTCAAAAAATATTATAACTTATTACTAAATTTAGTAGTAGAAAACTAAAAGTTAGGCCAAAAAAATTTAGCCAAACACTCATATGTTGAGCTTGTCAAGTTTGATATTCATGCAAAAAATAAAATTAATCTGACATCTATAACTATGTAAATAGATTATATTTATTTACAAATAAATGAATAAGACAAAAAAACTTTGTAGTGAACTTTTTTGAACTTTTATTTTAAAGGGATTACACTAGGCACTAAAACAAAACGAATAATAAATTAAGAAATAATTAAACCCTAGGAAAACAAAAAAAAATGCCTTTAACAAAAAAAGCAAGGCAAACAAAGGCTTAAAAGTCTCATTGGCAATTCAGTCATCCTCAAAACTCATTGCCGTCATCTCCAAATCTATTCGCCGTCGTTCTAAGATATCGTCGTCGTCGTCGGCATCATACATTTTGGTGCTTAAGAAGGTGCTAGGGCGAGGCCGCTTCTTGAAATCGATTCAGTACAAGCATCGTCGACGGCGTGCCTCAATCGATTGATCTCCTAAACTGTGAGCGTCGGCTCTACTAAATCTGCGAGATCTTCTGCAGGCTCGATCACTCTTATTGTTGGTCCTTCCAAGTTTTAGTCTCACCACCGCCGCCGTCAACTCTAGAGATTTGACCTCGTATTGCCGTCGCCGTCATCCTCTTGCCATCGTCGTGGTCTCTCATTGTCGTCCTGTCTCACCGTTTTGAAATCGAGTTTCACTATCGTTGTCGCCAAGTCTCATTGCCACCATCATCCTCTTGCCGTCGTCGATCTCCCGTCATCGTTTTTATCTGTCAAAATATTATACTATTACCGGTGAGATTGCCCTTCTTTTCTCTTTCCTTCAATTTAAAACAGTGACTGGCGGCGGCGGCGTCGTCCTCGTCTTAACGGTACAGTGCCCTTCGTCAATTTAGTCGCCATCCTCTCGTCGGTGGCGTCTTAACGTCGGCATCTCTTCAAGTTTCCTAATTTGGGCCAAGTTAGAGTTAAGGTTTAAAGTTTTCAAAAATAGTGCACCAAGCACAATTTTTCTTTTAAAAATATTATAAAACTATTTTTTGAATTTATTATTACAAAATAATTTTTAAATAATAATTTTAGATAACACAACTGCCTAAGTTTCTCTCACTATCTCAATTTGGATAAGCACAATAGATGCCCCAGCGTGAATTATTTCCGTGAAAAACACGTTGAGTTAATCAATTAATCAAATGAGTCAATTTTAAAAGAATAGTTCACATAATATTTAATATTATGTGAACGTAATAATAAATTTTATAATAAAAATATAATTATGATTCAAAATAAAAAGTAATTTAAAATTGTGTTTTCAGAAAATAAAAAGTGATTCAAAATTAATTTATTAATAAAAAATAGAATTAATTCTCAATTTTTCTTTTAAGTATTTTCAAAATATTAAATACTTCGAGAAAATACTTAATAATTTTTTCTTTCGGAATGCTGTGCAATTATTTACACTATTTACACGTGCCAACTGGCACGTACCACAAATCAAAAACCTCAAAAAATTGTCAAAAACTCAAGCTTCTCTGCAGCACCAGTTGATCATCTCCCAAGCTCGGACAACTACCCGTCCTTCTCAGCTGACCCGGTCCCACCTCCCTCCCCTCCTCAACCCACGTTTCACCGCTCTCCTCCGTCAATCTCACCCCATCTTCACCGCCGCCACGATCATCCTCTCCCTGCGAAACACCCAAACGAACCTCCTCAATCACAAACATCCGAGACGATCGACACAGAGGACACGACACGTGCGAGGACAGCCACGTGTCGAGACACTCGGGATGGAACACGTGGCGACAGTACGGAATCAGCTTGACGGTCTCTCCCTCCTCGAACTCGCTCAAGCAGATGGCGCAGTCGATCGGGTGCTTTGCGTCCCCACCGTAAGAAACGAGCGGCACTGATCGGACGGCGGAGGGGCCGAGGCCTTTCGGAAAACTGGATCTCCACGGAGGGAGAGGGAGTGAAGAAGTGGAGTACGGAGGATGCGGATTGCGGCTGCGGCGAGAGACCTCAGTGGCGGAGTCGTCGGCGAAGCGGCGGGTGTAGATGGAGAAGAAGCCCATGAAGAAGAGGGCGGTGAAGAGGACGAGGGCGGTGAGGGCCATGGAGAAGTCGAAGGGGGAGTTGGGTTTTAAGGGTCTTTTGGTGAGCGTGGAGGATGTGCCGTTCATGGGCTGTAGAAGCAGGTCCGGCGAGTACGCGACCGGAGGGGATAGAGGTAGCCGGAGATCAGCATCGTTGTCTTGCAGGAGCTGTCTGCTATGAGTGTGGGGCTCCATTGCTAACTGAAGTAGATGGTGGGTTCTGGTTTTAGAGAGAGAGAGACGATATATCACTGTTGGAAGAGGGGGGGGGGGAGATTATCTTTATCTATAGACTATACACACACACACACACACACACACACACAGGCATAAAGAGTTGGTTTTGGAAAGAGAGAAATTGGCAGTTCGGCAATGGAAGATGCAGAGGATAGAGCGCGCTGGGTTTTGGATGGTGGTAAGGAGATGGCGGCGAAGAGGTGGGACCGACATGATACAGGGAATCTTTCAACCTCTGGAATCTGGACCTTACGTGTATGATGTCTTGGTGCAAAAATAAAATACAATAAAGAATTAATATAAAATTATGATTTCCACGTTTTAATAGGAAGAATTTAAATAACTAATGCTTCCGTGGAGAAGGAGTTTCAAGAAAAAGGATTTTTTTTAAAAAATTATCTCTAATTATGTTTTTTATAATTTATTTAAATAATTTTTTAAAATAATTATGTTAGAAAGTTATTTTTTTATTCATAACTCTACCTGTATTCTCTATTTTAGGGAGTCATTAGTTTTTTAAAAAATAAATATATAATAATTGAAACATATATATCTCAAGAACTCAACTTAAGAACCAAACAAATTGAACATATAAAAAATAAGCCTGTATGGAGCCGTTTTGTTTAAGAATAGAAAAAAAACTGTTTACAAGCTGAAGAACAAACAAATCGAACAAATCGAAACAAAGACCGAAGAGCGAAGAGAAATTTTAACAAATAACTATAAATAACTAAAGAAGAAGATTGAGACTGCTCTGGCGATGAATGGCGAGGCAAATGACTCGCCACAAATGGTGAGCAAAAAATTAAAAGTTAAATTGACAAGGTAGTTAGCGAGCCTGTTGGAGAGCTCATTTCTGAGCTTTCTCGTCAAACTGGCAAAGGAGGTAATGATGGCAAGAGCGTTAGAGCTGCTCTTAGAGAAGAATTTAAATATTTAAATAAATTTAAATATTTACTTTTGTGATTACTGTATTACATGATGGAATGTTTCATAAATTGAGTTTTTATTTCCAAATTTTTGAGTGGCAATTCATAGATTATATACTTGATAAAATTGATTATTTTAAACTTTAGGTATGAAGAATTGAAATCGAATTGAAATGGGTTGTTTTTACGAATTGATTTTGATTCGGTTCCATAACTACGACGGTTTAATTTTGGTTTTAAAAATTTTAGAACCGTTACTAATGGTTCGGCTATTGGATTACTTAGAACGGAATCAATTCGATTCATGTGCGTTTCTATTTTGTGCGAGGAGAGAAGTTATTCAGTGTGTTCTGTTCTGAATAATTACTTATTTTATTTAGTTTATTTTTTATTTTACGTAAAAAAATTTATCATTTAATTAAACTATTATATTTTTAGATTTCTCTTATTAAGACAAGCTAAAAAAGTAAATTTATTTAATCAAATATAAAAAAATAAAAATAAATAAAAATAAGCCAAAATCAGGCAAAAAGTCAAATTTTATGATTTTTTTTTATTTTTAGTAATTTTTTTTATCAAAATTTTTTAATTTTTCAATTAATCTCATCGAGACGATTCGAAAAGTAAAAATTTTTAAATCAAAAAGTGAAAAAGGTTTCTACTTTAAAAAAAATTATAAAAATTTGCCCAAACGGTATATATTTATAATTTTAAGGATTAATTCTATACTAAGGGTAATAGTATGTTAGCATGGTTTTATAATAAAAAGATGCATACCATAGGTATATGTATAGCGAAAATACTTAAATAGAGGATGTATCTCAGATTTTTTTTAGTATTGGAGATTTATCGATGGTTAAATAATGTTGAACAAATTCAGCATAAATTGGAATTAATTAGGAGTGATCGAGTTTAATTGTAGATTATCAATGGCGATTAAAAGTAATTTACGCTACAAGAAAAAATACTTTTTGCGTTAAATTTTTTTGTATCGATGGTCATAGTCGTCTCAAATAATACTTTTTGCGACTGTTATAATTTGTCGTCTCAAAAAGTAAGTCATTTGAGACGGTTTTTGACCATCATAAAAAGCAGTCGCAAAAAATAATTATTTGAGACGATTTTTTACCTTCGTAAAAAAAATAATCGTAATAATGCGTTAATTGAGACGGTTGGTTCTTGTCGTAACAAGATGGTAACAAAAAAAGATCATTTGCAACGGTTTATTTACTGATCCAAAAAAAGTGAACGCAAATATGAGTCTTTTAAAACGGTATTTTACCGTCGTAAGTAAATTGACACTAAAAGATAGTCATTTGAAACGATTTTTATCGTCGTAAAAAAATTGATCGACGTATTTGTGCATTTAAGATAGTACTTATTTATATATTTTTTATTTTATTAATTAAATCTTGTCTTTTAAATTTTTCTCATTGAGAATTGTTTGATAGAAGATTTTAAAAATTTTATAGAAAAATTAAAAAAACTAAAAAATTAATATTTAACTAAAATAAATTTATAAACTTAATTTATGTTTCTTTATTTTGTATTTAGTAAAATTTTTATCTTTTGATCAAAAACTTGTTTTTTAATTTATTGCATCAAAATAAATTCAAAATAAATAAATTAAAAATTAAAATCTTATCTTTTAGATTTATCTTATTGAGGAAAATTTCTTAAAAAATCTAATTAAAAAACTAAAAAATAAAAATTTATCTAAAACAAAGAAACACAGGGTTTTCTTTATCCCTCACTCACGACATTAGGGTTTCTCTCTCTACCCTATGCCCATCTCAGTTTCTCTCCCGATTTGTTCTTCCTATGGTCTCCCCATCGTCAACACCATAAGGCAGCCACCATTGATGCGCTTCCGTTGCTGCACCGTCGTGGTCACGCCGCCACCATTGCTGAGCTTCCATTGCAGCCGTGGTCACGCGCCGTCAGAATTGTGGTGTAGTTAATGCGCCACCGTGCCGAACTTTGGCCTCCTGTCGCCACCACCTTCACATTTTCCGTCGCGCCATCAATAGCGCCACCTTCGCACCACCATCATCGCGTCGTTACCACGCTGCCTCCAGATCTATTTTGCAACGTCGTCCAAATCTCTAACCCAAGTACTCCCCTTTTTTCCCACCACTCTAGATATGCTATTGAATCCTTAAATCTAGAAACATTTCTTTTCCTCTTTTGATTTTCAAAATCTGTGGCGTTGTTAATGGGAACCCTCAAGATTTGCTAATGTATATCTACTATTGTTTTCCATTCTATATCTGCTATTTGAGTTGTTGTTCCTTTGTTTGAGGAACCTTCAAGATCCCCATTTTGCATTTTAGATCTTCTAATGTTCCTTTGTTTGAGGACCTTTCAAGCTGTTTGAGGAATCTGATTTTGTTCCTGCTAAAAGGACCCTAATTTTAAGGTGAGAAATCAGATTTTGTTGATACAGATCTTAGCATTCCCATGTGGTAGATTCTTGGTCTATTGAACATGTAATTTTCTTTGATTTTTGATATTTTTTGGCATTTAATTGCTGGGTTTGGGTTCTTGATTTGTGGGAAATGCTGTTGAATGTTGTCATTGTTGATGGAAATTGGGAAATACATTTAACTTTTTTATGACATATTTGTGTAGGTGACTTTTGTCTTCTTAAGTTGTTTAACTAGTTGGTGATTTATTTTTTTTCAAGCAACAATGCTGATGAACTTTAGCTCTTGAATTTTAGTTCCTGAAAAACATATTACTCTTACCTAGGCTAGGAGCTAAACCAGATAGTTGTTGAAACTCATCTAGAACCTGCTTAATAACCTGCACCTCTCAAGGCTCAGATTTGCACCACGTAAAGCACAAGCTCAGAAGCTTGTTCTTCTAACATCTCCAATGAAATTTGAAATTGGGGTCTTCTGCTTTCTCCTTAAAGGCTGCAGGTAGAACTTCCATCCATGGCCATAACAAATAAATAGGGAGATAATGGATTACCTTGCCTCATTCCCTTCATACCCCTGAAATATCCATTCAATGCACCATTAATACACACTGAAAA
>JAOTRH010073907.1:0-17685 GCA_034768845.1 Heliamphora exappendiculata | reverse complement strand
TGGCCAATCCAATTGTAATTGAATCTGCTATTGAAATCTGAATTTCAATGGCCAATGAAATTCACAGATTCCAACACATTTATCTTTTTATTAAAGAGTTAAATTATTTTTAAAAAAACTATGAAGAGTTAGAGATTGTGTCTTGTCTCACTGCTTTTTCTTTTCTTCTACAAATTCAAATTTCTCCCATCTCTCTATAGCTTGTGATGTTTTCTCTCTCTCTCTCTCTCTCTCTCTCTTTCTCTCTCTCTTTTTTCTCTATCAATTCATTTGGAAATTAACCCAGGCAAATGCAACACTTCTTTTCTTCTTCACAAATTAAAAAACTGAACTTTTAATATATGTGTATATTTATTCTGTTCAGAGAAAATAACTAATTTTATACTTTTTTAGGAATTTGCCATGAAATTACAGGTTTTTTTACTATGTTATTATTTTTAATAATTTTGAAATTATTTATTATTTAAAATTAACTTTTATAATTAAATTGTGTTTAAAGTATTTTTAAACATGAGTATACTAGTCCCATAATTGCACTTGTAAAAAGAAAATACTATAAAAAAACTAAATGATGATAATTAAATTTTTATATATTTTAATTTATCATTTGTTGCCCAATAAATAATAGTTAACATAATTAATTTTTAATATACATTTAGAAAATTACAAATACCATTCTTTTTACCCAAAGAAAAATAATTAGTGTATGGGGACGACCCGTATATTATATTTTTTTAATGAGTTGTACCAAGTTTGATTGAACTCGTCAATGGATCAGCAACTACAAAAATGAACAAACGCGAACTAGCCAGCGGCCACTTGCTGGAGATCACTCCGATGATAAAATTAAAATTTGCTTATCTTCATAAGAAACTAATAAACGGGAAAGAGGGATTATTTCCTTTTGAATTTTCATACCTCTTTGGGATTTTATCCCTTCCCTTTTTATAGTGGAGAAACCCCCTTTTCTCTCTTCTCAATCTTAATCATCTTTCTTGGGCTCACACACCCTTTGCAAAACGTCTCCATCACATCGCTTTTGTATTCGTGCTGACGACAGGAGAACTTTAATCACATCATAATAAATGTTCAGAGCTCGGCCTGTTTTTATGGCCGAGCTCTTGATATTAAAATGTGTCTCCTAAGAAGACAGTACATTTAATGGGTGATATACGCTTGTCCTGTCTCATTTAATGCTATCCATTTACGATCGCGTCACATTCAATGTTATGTCCGTACATTTAATGTGACATCAGTGACTAACTTCGTACTTACTGCTGGCTCTAACAATTCGGTCTTAGGCTGATTGCTAATCTTTAGTTGGATTTCTTTCTTTTGGGCCTTATCGCGGCCTACGGTCGATATCTCGGCCATCCTTTTTAATCAGGATCATAGTAATTTTTTTCCTTTACTTTTACTTTTATTTTTATAAAATAAATTTCACAAAAATTTTTACACTCATCTTACACATAATTATAAAATACACATCGTGTAAAAAGAATGGGTTCGGATCTATCTGGAGCGCACCCAGGATTTTTTCTTCGTTCAAAATGACTCGGAAAAGAATTCGTTGCCTAATCAAATCGAACGGCGATGGGTTTCTTATTCCAGCAATGGGACAGGGAGAGTTCTTTAATGGCTTTGCGAGTATGATTGGTCTGTAACTGAGAAGTTCGAAGTTGAGTAATTATCGTTGCTCCTGCAGCGCTTCCTGAGTAATGAAGGCGGGGAGCGCGGCAAAGCTGATCGTCGATTCACTCCTGCAGCGCTTCCTCCCGCTCGCCCGGCGTCGCATCGAAACTGCGCAAGCTCAGGTAAGAATGTCTCACGCTTTTATTAGTTTGTACCTTAACCTGTTCGTGGATTTGACAAGGTTTACGTTTTTTCTGGAATTTGGAATTTCGGAGTAAAATTCGATGGCGGTGAATGCAATTTCGATCTCAAATCTCGTTGGTACACAAAGAAACCTAACGAATTGAACAGGGATTGTGGGTTTGTTGTTTGATGCAATAATCCGATGTATATTTCACTGAACATTAAAGCCACGAGTGTAATAAAGAGAGGGCGAGGAATCGGTTCAACAAACAGGATAATTGAACGAACTTAATTTTGACAGAATATGCTAGATATTTGTAAGCACTGGTTACTGTAGTCGACAGAGGAAGCGGAAAATGAAAACCTCTTTTTGTGTAAGTTCAAGGAGTTAGCTAAATACGGTTTATAATACAAGTTTTTTCTGAACTCACAGTACATTTGGTAGTGGAGCCCACAATTTGAACCAATGGGAGAATAGGTATTGTTTATCAGGTGGGTGAACAAATTTATTTTCATAATTGAGGAGGTAAGAGGTTAGATTACTATTCTGAAGATTGTGCTTGACAATCTTGTAAGTTCATTGCTAAACCCTATTTTATATTATTGCGCAGTGCAATCATTAAGAGCATGCAAAACTGCACAAGGAAAAGGAAAAGAAAAGAAAACTAACTCTATGTTTAGGTTTTTTTCTTCTTTTCCTTCTATAATTAAAATAACACCAGACCGTAGAAAATCAGAAAACATGGTTGAAAATTTGTTTTGTTTGTTAGGTTCAGTAATTTCTGTTAGAAAATTAAGCTGAAAGAAACTGTTTTCACGAAGCACCACAATAATGTTCTTCTGCTTTCTTTCTCTAGCATATGTATGCATGTATTTGTATATATATTTTGAGCCTGGGATGCTTAAAATATCATTTTTCTCAAAATTTAACTTCAGAAATCCATTATGTTTTTTCCTATACTTGAGTTAAGGTAAAAATTTATTCTGCATTGTTGAAATCAAAGAAAAGGGAAAGCAATATCTTAAATTCGGAAATTCCCTGATTTCTTCATTTTGTCTATTCATTTTTATTTCCCATGGTAATCAGCTAAGGAAAAATTATTTCCTTTGGATTTTCTTTCCCTTTTCTAATTGAGTCAAAGAACCAAATGGAGCCCCAAATGCAACTTGTTGCGTGGCAATTGTCTGTGATTTCCAGACTAGACATAAGTGGCTGTTGAGATTTTTCCAGACTAGACATAAGTGGCTGTTAAGATACAGTGGGGATAGCTCTAAAGATTAATTGAAGCTAAATGTGTTATCTCTTTGTTCAGTTGGTCAACTCACATTGGCATTGGGTTGTTCTGGTTTTTTTTATAAAAGAAACTCATGATTTATTCTTTATCGGAAGGTGTGAATTTGACATGTAAAGATATTTCTGAGTTTTAGCTGAATCCATAAATTGAGGACTAAGGAGTAGATGTGCAAATTTATGACAACTGAAGTTTTATGGCCGCATGGCATTGCAATCAGGTGCGGAGGAACAAATTGGAATGGTCTAAGTATTTAAGGTTTACAGTTTTCAGTAACTCCTTAGGATTAGTAATTAGAATCGGTGAGATATTTTTATACAATTAATGTGTGGCATTGACATAATATGGAGAGGAATATTATACAGCTATCTCTTATAGTTCATTCTCAAGTTGAATTGGATTCCTGTTTAGTTAGGAGATGGAGAGCATATTCACCTCATAATGAGGGAGAAGTGGTGTAGAGAAACATAATCGAGAATGTCATTGTTATTGGATCATGGCTCCTTATAAGCATTAAAGAATAGCCATTTTCTTTCATTTTTCCATTTTTAATGCCGTTCCAAAAATGGACATTGAATTGTCTCCTTACAATTTGCTGGAAAGGTTAAAGACATTGAATCATCTCCTAATCTTCCTCTCTATCTGTCTTTTTTGATGCATTATTCCCCACTCATCCCTGCAGGGTATGAGTATCCAATCAAATTTCCTTTCCGTTCTAATATAGTAGGGTTTCTAGTTGACTATGTCAGCTAGTTCAGTTTGATAAGACATGTTGCTGGTAATACCACGTGCTTAAGTTTTAGTCTATCTGGGAGTTTGAATGCCAACTTCCTGTCCCACTTGCCAATTGCTTTAGTTTGAGTCTATATTTCACCAAGGTAATGAACATGCCTACACATACATGTTCAATAACAGTTCTGGATATAATTATGAATATGCAGTCTTGAATTGCAATATTTTTGCATTCTTGAATTGCAATAACTGAAGAGGTAAAAAAAGGTCATATAGAAAAGCTTATAAGGTTAAGGGTTATAAGCTTGACATCAGATCAACTCATTGATACCTCGATTATATTATCTTTGTTTGCATGTGGCATGATAGCAAGCACAAAACTCGGTTTTCAACATTTTTTAAGAAAGATAAAGTCCTATAATTATTATCAGGGTTTATCTTATAGCATTTCATTGATTTCTTAGGTATTGATGCTTGTATTTTTCGATAATTCTATGATAATAAGTTTTTTTTGTCAGATATTATGTAAAGATTATAACATTCTCACATTACAAACAATTATTCTCAATTCTACACCAAGCTTGCATGGTCTATGACTATCAATTGGGTTTGATGTCAATATTGTTGATAATAGTCACTTAGAGTTTCCAATGTTGCTTCTTGCTTTGTTGGCCCGCGGAAATAACAGGATGGACAATACCTTCGACCATCAGACCCTGCCTATGAACAAGTATTGGATTCCTTAGCTATGGTGGCACGACATACACCTGTACCTCTTTTGGAAGCTCTTCTTAGATGGAGAGAAAGGTGGGTCATCATACTCTTTTTTTTTTGAGAAAATTTATATTGGAGTTATATTTGTCCACAGTACCTTATATTCTTTTGTAGTAGTTCAAAAGGTGAAAGTCTTTTCACCTATGTGTCTTATCTCGTTTATGCATATTTATGAGGTCATGTATTGAGATGAACAATATGGTGTGGCTACTATAAATTGTTAGCATGTTACCAGTTAGGCGCACACATTTCAACTTACGCCTGATTCTAGTGTTTCTATTTTTTGGTTTAAAAACTGTGAACTTCTTAGACGGATAGTTCTTTTTAACAGTGATTCTAGTTTCTTTTTTATTTTCTTATCTGGAAAAAAAACAAAATGTACTATAGATGTAGGATGAGAAATCATTCAACAAAAGCAGGACCTGGCACACAAGGTGCAAGAAAGTCCTCTAAATCCTGAAATTAGTTATGATGTATTGATAAATAAGTAATGTTGTCACCTGTTCAGAAAAAAAACTACAATAAAAATAAAAATAAATCTAGACAGCCTAGACTGTTATCACTGATAATGCATGTACCTAATTGCTTATATCACGTATCTAGATGCAAAACTACTACTACCACTACCATGTTACCGGTACTATTAATTCTTTGAGTAGATACTTGAAAACTAATTCCTGTTCTCTCTTCTCTCTCTCTATAAATGCACAGGTTGAGAAATCATCTAGTCATATAACATATTTAATGTTGCCATTTCAAAATATTTAGGACTTATCATCCTTGTTGATAGGTGACACCTAGTCACGTTAGTAAATGTGCGAATGTGAACGAGTCCAAATCAAAAGATGAATGAAAAGATTGGGTCTTAAAATACTTTGGACGCATCCACCGCTTACGAGCTTAAGCTTTTAGGTCGGAATGAGTTCCAAATACTATGTTGGGCTTAGGTGTTCAGTTGTGGACTGTTCAATTTATCCCTAATCAAAGTCCCCTCATGGCCTCACCCATTATCCCGAGTAATGCCTTTTTCCTGATGATGGTATGGACATGGTGGGTTAAGGGTGCAACGTGGTTAGGTTGGTTTATTTTATGGCTAACTCAGATGTATAGACTAAAATTGGTTCTTAAATTCGAGCTATTGACTGATGAATGAGACTGAACTGAACTGCCCTAGAAAGCCTGAGATGGTTGCTTTTTCTTCGGGATGCAAATGATTCAAAAGCTGTGTAGTTTCAGGGTTAAAGAAACAAGAACAATTTGATGAATACGCAAGAAGATCTCACCAATTTGTGAATAAAGAAGGTTTTGCGATTATATTTTAGATAACAAACTGAATGGTAGGATAATGCTGTCCACAAATGGTTCGAAAGATGTAAGATAATTTTTCTGGTAACTTCTAAATTTAGAAAATATACAAAAGCTTTTGCAATTTCTTTTTCTAATAAAATAGATATATACCCTAATTTCTAAAACGACTAAAGTAGCCTAAAACTAAATATTTTTTTTTGATAATTAAGATAATATGTAAAATAGGGCATTAAGAGAATGCCACCCAAATACAAGCGCTCCTACAAAAAAGGGCCCAACAAAGAAATCTCTACAAAAAAAGAACCAATTTGAAGTAAGATAGTCAATGAAATCTAAAATATCAAAACTAGGCTGGCCTCCTTTCTCATATAGCCAACTATTCAAATAGAAAAACCCCCTTCAATGAAAGTAGCGGGATTTCAATCCCATAAAAAAATCTTCTGTTACGTTTCATCCAAATCAATCGCATCACATACAGAGGGGCCAACCGCTATGCCTTCCTTCGACTCATGGCACTCTTTCTCCTATCCACCCGTAAGGATGCCGACCACCTCATTCTCAAAACCCCAGTTCACCCAAAAAAGGAACAACATGACCCCCACAACTCCCGAAAAACCACACTGGATAAGCAGGCGAGAAACAAACTCCCCATTCCTTATACAAAAACAACACCTCTTTGCCAATACGACTCATCTGGATAAGGTTATTAAGAGTGAGGATCTTCCCATAAGAGCTAAAGAAAGTCACCTTCAATGGAGCCCTAACCATCTACACAATCCTTAAAGGAACGACGACTCTTTAGCTTCCCGACAAACTCCCATAGAAAGATTTGACTGTAAACCTCCCGCTTCAGTTATCCCACCGTCTAACAAGATCCATCCCACCATCCCTACCTGTATGATTATATAAAAACCTAAAAAGAGTAAGCAATTGGGCTAACTCTCAATTTTGAGTTGAAAAGTTAAGCGCACAAAATTCCTTAAAATTCAGGTGTTAAGGAAATGAGAAACTTAGCTTTAAACCACACAGAAGGGCCTCTCAATGGGCAATGTGGGACAATCCAAGATACCCCTGGACCATAGGAGAGTAACCCACCTCTGTTAGATGGGAGGAGAACAACCCAATTTTGATTATAAGTTGAAAAGCCTAGTCCACACAACTTCTTAAAACCCAAGTGTTAAAGAAAGGAGAAACTGAGTTTTATAAATCACACGGAGGAGTCTTTGAATGGGCGATGTGGGACAATCTAAGATTCTGCACGCCCCTTATGAATCCTATTTCCCTAAAGCAGAGGCCAGAATCTCGTCGGACATAATCCGCAACATGGGTATCCTTATCCATAGCCAAAATCCAAACATCAAGGTACGCCACACCCAAGGTCACGACACTACAGCAAAAATTCGATCAAAAGCTAACTTGATCCTTGCTTCCCTACCTCAAAATAAATATGTTTCGAAAACTCATTCCACAATTTACTAATACCCTAAAACTAAATATAAAATGATAAAATAATCAAAGTTAATACATTTTACATTCTCCCACGAACCTATGATGTGGGCCCAACCTTGCATCCGAAGTTTGTCAAGTAAGAGCAAAAGCAAGCAAAAGTGTGAGTTTTGGTAGAAAATGCGAGTCTCAGATTGACATTTTGATACACTGATTTACCATAATAATAAATAGAGTCAATGGTGGCTCTGCTGTGGGAAGAGCCGCTTCTCTTTTGCTCGATGGGGGGCTTCCATTTACTAGCGCAGACTAAAAGTGCTTTCCGAACCGTGTTGAATAGTCACCCATTACGCGACTCTCAAACCCAATCTGTGGTGGATCCCGAGGGACAAAGTAAAAGCGCTTGATCTTTTTTCCTATACTTTGAGATGCTCCTCCCCGCCGATCAAGTAGTGACGCTGCTCATGATAGGCTTAGCTTTAAGCCGCTATCGTTCGGTTCAAATAAGTCAAGTCCCTTCGGTTGGTTCTCCAAGGAGGGGGAGACAAAAGATAGATCAATGATACTTAACTGAAGATACTAGCGAATGAAAGCTAATGATAACATAGAGACAAATCTCAATCAAGACAAAATGAGGACAACTGTTGAGGGCGCCACATGATGTTAGCAGCTTTCAAACACGTACAAATCATCAACTCTAAGCCTGAGCCCAATCTGTTGATTGCACAAGTGATCCTGCACAAGTGAAACGAAAAATGCAAACCATCAAATCCTAAATCAAAAAGTTAACTAATAGATAACAAATTAATAACAACATTGTCACGTAGGATTTACAAGAAAAAATGCCTGAAGAATGATGTTTGGCCCTCTTATGGAAGAGAGCCAGTGCACACATGAGGGGGTTTGTTGAGAATACAAATAATGAAGTTACCAGTCTCTTTAATGGCTTATCCTTTTAGATGGAATGATGGTTACTTGTTAATAGTTTCACTGTCTTTATGTTAAATAGGCCTCCGTATTGCTAATTTGCTACATTTCTGTTTATCATCATAAAATGGAAATGGCAATTATACCTTTATTATGCCGCGGTTATGGTTTTCTATTGCAGTGAATCCCCAAAGGGTGCCAATGATGCGTCTACATTCCAGAGAAAGGTTTGTAATAGATTAATATTTTGCTTGAAATTCTCAAACCTATTAGCAAACTTGAGCATTTTTTCATTGTAGATAGTGCTTGTTTAGGAATACTCTATTGTTGCTCAAATATATGTTCTCTGGGTGATCTGTTGTCTATTTATAACTCAAAATTGTGTACGAGCAGAGGCAAATAGTATGAGTTTGTCTTAATCAGTTATCACCTAACTCGATTTCAGTAAGCCAGTCTGTTACATAGAAGGACTTACAAATATCGTTACACACACGCCTATGAACATCTCATAATTCCATAATCTAAATGAATATAATGCAAATGCTGGATACCACAGGAAGAGAATACGTATATGAATAATAGGAATATAAAAAAGACATAATATTGTGCCTTCTCATATCCTTGTCTATCTGTGTGTGAAATAGTCATGTGCTGACAATTATGTCTGCTCCTTTGTTTGTCTATTTAGATATCTATACTGTTCTCAAAATGTAAACCCAAAGTGTTTTTCTTTTCAAGTTGATGTATTCCTCAAAAAATGTTTATTTCTCATCATCTCACATTTTAATTCATGGATATAGTTATTTTTTCTGTCAATTGACCCCAATTTTCATTCCGATGCTTTGGATTGTGGAGTGGTGGATTTTGGAGAAGCAGGTGTTTTGGTAATGGGGACGATGACTTAATTTAGGTATGAACTGGAAGTAAAAGTTGAAGAAAATGTGGACTGTTGAGTAGGGCTATGTGAGTTATCATTAATTTCGTAAAAACCATGTACAGTGGAAAGGAAGAAGAACAAAAACACAAAAGGCAAGAGGAACAAACCTATAATGACATAATGGGGTTGTACTAATGCATTGTAAAATGGATAAAAGATACAGCAGCTTGCTTATTTACCTCTAAATACATCGATCTTGGAGTCTCGGACAGGATTCTGCTTTTGCTCAGTCCATGTTCTTGCGAAAGAAATAACTTTGTTATTATTTTTTTACAATGAAAAAAAAATTGATTAATAAAAAAAAAGGTACAAGACATATATGAAGAGAAATCCACCAAGGAAAGCCAAAAAAGTCAAAAAACAACAAACCCCGAACTACAAAGCACACACAACCTTCCAATCTCCAAAAAAGGGTAGCACTGGTGCTTGAGGCTTGCACATTACTGGGTTTGGGAAGAGTAAAATGTATGCAGCTTTACCTCGCATGCACTGGTGCACGAGGCTTGCAGAATGTTAGGTTGTAATTCAAACCTATGATGCCTAGATCACAATGGAGCAATAAGCTAAATATTGCACTTTTCCCCCCAAAAACCCGAACTCTTCGAACTTATCCTAGAAGACCCTCGCACCTTGCGTGCGTTCTAACCATATAACACAAAAGAATGAGAAGAAGATACAATTTCATGATGTGTTCGCGTCCTTATTGCGCCCAAAGTCCCTAATGCTGATTTTTAACAATTGGGAGCAAGAAATCGGAGTTACCAAGCTAACACCAGCCACTTGATACAATCGATGCCAAAATGAATTATACTCAATGGAAACCTCCATAACTAGATGCCAAGAAGAGCAATGTTCCTAATCACAATATATCCAATAGCAAGACTGCCTTTACTTTAGGAAGTGATACCACATCCCAATTAACCATGCAATCCCTTTTCCCTTCCTCTTTTCCCTCCCATAGCAAGTCCCTTATCATTTTCTCAATTTTATTTTCCACCCCAACTGGAACTTAAAAAATCGTCAAATAAGATATTGGAATATAATATGACACACCATCAACTGCTTTAACGCATACGTGCTCCTTTTAGAAAATAATGCCCTTTTCCAACCCTCGAGCTCCTGCCTATATTTTCTAAAGAAAACAGTGCTCAAGTCTCCTTTCTAAAACTAGAGACTAAGAAGATTTCGATTTAGGAGTACCACCCTACGAAAGTCCCAAATATTTAAAGGGAAGATGATCAATCTAGTACTGTAAAATCTCGGCCACTTTCTAAAATATGTTCTTATCAACATTTATGCCCATAATATCGCTTTTGTAGAAATTAACCGTAAAGACACGGCATAAATAAAAGTTTCTCAAAACTGAAAGTAATTTAACTACCTTTGACTCCTATCCATAAGAAAACAATATGGTGTCAGCTGCAAGTTGCAAATAGGACACACAAGCCTATCCCTTTCTATTACAAATCCATTAACAAGACAGCCGTATCAACCATCCTATTCACGACATTAGCTACCAAAGTAAAGAGAGACAATGACAAACAGTTGCCTTGTCTAGGACCTCTAGATGTTTAGAACTCTTTCCCACTTTTCCATTGACAACTAGGAAATATGACACACCAAAATAGGTGTCGTAGTCACATTGGACATGCCTTGAACATGCCGTGACATGTGTTGAATATACCGCGTGACATATCCTAATTTTTTATGCATGACACGACATCAGACACACGTGTCTAATAATGGACGTGTAGACACAGTTGGGGTTCTAGTGAGATTTTAAAAAGAACTTTTTGGGGTTTAATATTAATTATTTGAAACGTGTGGGATGAAATTGAAAAAAACTAAATAAAGCTCTAAATATACCAATCATTGATCAATTCCTAAATATGTTGTTCGTTCTTCAACCCCTAAACTTGGGTAAATATATAAATAAAAAAAATATTTTTTTGCGTATCCTCTCCGTGTCCGTGTCCTGATATCTTGTTGAAATTACCGAGTCTCGTGTCCGTGTTCGTGCTTCATAGGTTGGCAATAATCGTATATGACAAGAAGACGGATGTCCTCGGATCTATCTCCTCTGTCTACTCCCAAACCCCTTTCTAAGCATCACATAATTCAAAAAATTTCATTCTACATGAGCACATGCTTTCTTAAAAATCCCCCTTAAATAGTATGCCTTCCCTAGTAAATATAGACGTTACCAAACAGGACCCTTGTGTTGGGAAAATTTGTTTTTTTTTTTTTGACAACTGAAATCCAAATAGAAGTCCCAATGATGTTCTTCTTGAAAAGAAGTTTTAAAAAGTCCCTGTTATTAAAATTTCTTGTATTCATTACCCTCCATGTAACCCTAAAATCAAAGCCAGAGCCAAGGCTAACGAAATAATTTTCATGGGGTAGAAATGTGCTCCCCATTGCCAACCAAGGAATATGTGACAAGCAAAATAGCCTCTGCATGAATGAGAAATAGAATGCCAGTGCATAAACAGGTAGTCTACAGTCTTATTACTCACGGAGCATATGATGGAATTTTTTGAGACATATTGCTTCTAGGTACCCGGCTGGGCTGCCATTTTGAATGCTTACAAGGCTTTCAGCATATATTTCTTGTCAACGTTTTTATGGGCAGCTTTTTTTTCTGGGGATTACGTTTTCTTTCCAAATTTTCCTACCTGGAAAAAGAGTCGTTTGCATCACCTTTAATGAGAACGAGAATTTGATTTGGACTTCAACTTCCCACTTTATTTAAAAGCTGAAATTGTCTGAAAATCAACATCCGAGGACAAAAGAAAGCAAGAAAGTTAATCAATTTCACACTTATATCAATTCCTATGAAAATGAAGTTCCAATGGATGGAATTGTTTGAGTAATTTTCTTCATTCGTATAAATAAGGTTCAGTACATATCATATGCTAAATTCAGGAAAGCACGATCAAGGCTTTGCAAATAAGGTTGCAAACCCTAGAGGCAAGAACCTCCTACCGAGGGTGTGGCTTCAACTACTTCTTTTTAAACCGGATACAAGGAGAGATCAGAATTCACAATCTGAAAAGATTGCTCTTCCCACCACATCCTCCTGGGGAAAACACTCCTATTTTTGCCAATGACAAACCTATTAAGCGTGCGAAAATCTGGTATCTCTAAAAAAGGGCTTTCTTATGTCTGTATAGGTCTAGATGCTTTGTTGAAATAGATACCACAACTACTGAGATAGATATAACAATTATTGAGAGAGCACAAGGCACTATCCACAAGAGGATAACCATTGTTAAAAAGAAATGTCACAAGACCAATGAAAATAGTAATCATCATAGTTATCTTTTGTGCAATCTGAATTTCTATGCACTTTTTCATTCATGTGATTAAACTTAGGGTAGCCCCGATCCCATGTAAAAATCCTCAAGCAATGGGGAAAATGTTTAAAAGAACTCACGAAATGTTGTCACAAAGAATTAGTGTGTTGGAGAAATTTAGTATGCAACCCTATTTCAAAAATTTTCTAGCTTCAAGCGTTCTTTGAAAACTTATTAGTGAGGTACCTTTAGTATGGACGTTCACTAAACATGATTACTAAGCTATATTCACTAAAAGATTCCTAATTTATAGATTTGTCATCTATCATTTCTGGATGAGTAAGTGATAGTCTATTGAGGTTAGGGAATGCAGTTTCTGTTCAACCATCATTTCTGGATGAGTTAGCTTCTGTTCAACCCGAGGATCATGTTGTGGATATATTATTAATATAATTTTTGTAAACTATGAAAAGTTATTTTGTTCCAATTGACATGATTGTTGCAATTTATGAAATTTTTTTTGATAAGTAAAAGAATTTTATAGAACAACGAGGCACTACGGAAATGCCACTCGAATACAAAGCAGCCAACCACAAAAAGTAGGCCCTATACACTTTGAGTATATAAAAAATTCCACAAACTTTACAAAATGATCAAGAGAAGCTGAGCACTCCCTTATTCCCCAACTATACAAAAGACTAACTAAAGAACTCCTAAACTTGAGCAGATGATTTTCAATGCCCTCAAAATGTCGACAGTTTCGCTCCCGCTACATGATCCAAATCAGCCAAATGATCCACATCAAGCACAATAGAATCAGCTGCAAAACCTTTCTCCGTCTCTTGCCAATCTGAACCTTAGCACCTGCTAACATTGGAGGAGCTCTAGAACTGACCGAGGAAAGACACAAACCCACTTGAACAGGGATAAAACTGCTGACCAGAAGTGCAAAGCCGCCGGGAATGCAAAAGGAGTTGATCTATCGACCTCCACCCCTCTTGCACAAACAACACCAATTCACAAAAACTAGCCTCCGTTGGATTAAGTTATCAAATGTAGGAATTTTGTTATGAGCCGCACACCAAATAAAAAAGGCAATTTTGGACAGTGTCTGACTTTCCCAAATGGCCTTCCAAGAAAAGGAATAATTATCGGGATCACATTGAACCATATAAAAAGACTTCATGTGAAAAGGTCTCGAGGGAACCAAGCTCCATCTAAAACTATTCTAGGACGTCCGAAAACTTGGAAGTGCATATAGTGTCTCCAAAACAACTGTCAGTTCTTCCATCTCCCATTAAAACCCAGCGCAATAAAATGTCCCACGCCAAATTGTCACCCTTTGAGAATAATCTGTCATTGAAGTGTTCCGATTTACTGCTAACTGAAAGATGTTTGGGAAAGCAACCTGCAACTTCTCCCCTCCGCACCAAATATGTGACCATAACTTCACCCTCTTTCCATCCCCCCGCCATCCTAGAAAGACCCAAAAAAAAACATCCCACCCTTCCTAATATTCTTACAGAGACCAACCCCATGAGAAAAGGAAACCTCGGACGAGGTCCAATGCCCCTAACCACACCCATACTTAGAAACCACTGTCCTCCACCACTACCTATCCCTCTCACAAGCAAATCTCCACAACTATTTACCTAACAGAGCTTGATTAAATAACCCCAATTTCCTAATACCCAAACCCCCCCTTCTCTAATAGGGTGACACAGTCTGTCAATCAACTAGATGGAATTTGAACTCTTCTCCCAGACCACCCCATAAGAAATCTCTTCGCACCTTTTCAATGTTCTTCACTACTAAAACCGAATAACAAACAGAGACACGAGTCAAGAAAGTGCTCTTGATAAGGGTTATTTTTTCCTCTTTTGATAAGTATTGCCTCTTCCGACTCATCAACCTCCTCTAAAATCTCTCAACAATAGAATCCACACTGCCTTTGACTTAAAAGAGTAGCCCAACGGCAAACCCAAATAAGATGAAGGAAAAGTTTCAGTCTTACACGCCAACATCAACGCCAAAGAATCAATCTTGGCCACCTTCAAAACCTCTGATTTGGCCAGTTTGTTAGCAACATAGGGGAGTTTTGAGTTAGTCTTTGAGAAGTGGAATAACCCGTGATGTTGCCAAAGCTTGGGATGTACTAAGCATACATAAGTCTGGTTCATCAACGATTGAAAGGTTTTTAATCATCATTTTTTTTTCTCTAGAAAATCATTCTTGTTGGGTTAGTACAACTAGGCCTCTAGAAATTGATTTAAGCTAAGCTTGCTTAATGGACTTTGTGATGTTGTCAGGTTGATGTGGGAACTTAGAGAAAATAAATTGATTAGCGGTATTAAGAAATTAGTCTTGTATGGAGTTTTGATTTATATTGCTTTATATTTTAGTGGCATTAGGTGTCCATGTGGGGTAGTAGTAGTTAAAGAAAGTTCTCATGAGTTTTGAAAGGGCTGTTTACATCTTATAAGTAGGCTCTCTTTTCTCTCTCATCTCTTGTTTTTATCTTTCTTTTTTTTCTCCTCTCTTGGTTATCTCCCTCCCTTATTTTAGGTCTTTTCTCTTTATCTTCTCTTTCAATCTTCTTATTGAAAGCAAACAAAGTAAAGACTACTATTATTGCATCTTGAGCCAAAAAGCTTGATTTACAATGAAAGAATACATCAAATATATATGCTGTAGAAATCCTAATAACGGTAATAGACTAACTAGGAAACTAAATCACAATAATGGAAAAATATCAATAATAATGATAGTATATTTTGACAATCTCAATAATGGGAACATATCTCCAATAATATATTCTCACACCTATATTGATGTCATCTTTCTGTTCTTGATTTTTTTTCCTATCCCATTCTTATAATCCATGAAAATAAACTCAGTGTACTTATCGGCCCATCAAATGGTCTCCAAAAATATCAGTAAATTTGTGTGACATCATTTTGTAGTATGATGCAATCGAAATGGGCTTAGAAAACGAGGATACATGTGGACTTGTACATCGTCAGTGATGTGAGATAACACAAAGAAATAATATGTATTGTGTGGTCCTCATTCGGTCCTTTTTCACGCTGCTTAATACTGTTACTGGTTTCCATTCTTTATTACAATCTCCAATAGTTTTGGTCATGGTTAACCTTCCAGTTACGCTCCATTGTGGGTGGAGTGAGATTTGAAATCTTACTTAGAGGAAATTGCTAGTGTAGTATACATATTCTGTCTATTTGAGAGTCCATGGCCATGGGTTAGGGTTGCTGCAGCATGTAAGAAGGCCAGTGCATTTTTGTTTGTTATTCTACAAGTTTCCTGGTCATTAATTTGTTGGGATAAGAATGAGACATGCAGGGGATATCTTTTGATTGTAATAGATTTGTCGTTAAACAAATTGCTCGTCGAAATGTACTCAAGTTATTTGAAGCTTAAGTGTGTTTTTGCATTGGGTTCAGCTTGCAGTCGAGTGCATTTTTTGCTCAGCATGTATTCGCTTTGTTGAGTACTGCCCACAAGAAGAACTTACAGGTTCAGCTATTCTATTCTTTTTGCCGTCTTTTATATGAAATCAAATATTTGCAACCAAAATGAAATTTGCTTGTCCTCACTGTGCAGAGAAGCTGTGGGTTGGGCTTGAACATTTTGTATTTGACTGGTTAATCAATGCTGACAGGTAAGACTGGCCATGATGGGTTTAAAACTTGCAAACTGGACATGGATAACTTGAATTATGCTGGCGACTTGTACATTGTATTTATCATGATCACAATTCAAGTTTTTCTTTTTATTTGGCTAAACCTTAAACTGTGTATAATCTAAAAGAACATGTTTGGTCTCCACCCTAGGTCAATTGTCTTTTGCATCTATCGTGCCTTTAGAGGCATCAATTGGATTTGGGAGCATCATTGAGATGTTCGAACATTGACTTAGCACATGAAAAGTTTATATATGTATCACGCATGAATCACCTCATACTGGCATTTTTTTTGAAATGAGAAGTTGTGTTAAAAACTTTCCGGTTTCGTTCTTCTCTCTCTCTCTCTCTCTCTCTATGTATCTTGATTAGTTGATTCTCATGATTAAGGAGACATGTTAGTTGGCGTGCACTTAATTTGTCATCCGTATAATGTTCCAAATTGGAATTGCTTTTCATTGATTTGTCTGTGTGATATGATCAAGTTTTAACTAGGGATTGGTTTTTAATATGTCCAGAAATAGTGACAAATAGACCATTATGTTTTGTGTCTGAGAATAATGACTTTGATTGGATGATGTCTGTTATCTAGATTGAAGAATGTAAAGCAGAAAATAATGACCTGGTCCATATATTCCATTCAATAATGCTATGGTAAGCAAATTATTTTACTAAATGATGTGAGACAATCACAACCATTAAATATAACTAAAGTTTATGTGGGATCCATTGCATCAATGTTTGTAATTATGCCACATCATTTAATAGATAAATTTGATAAAATAATTTGGTCACCTTAGCATTATTGCATTCCATTATGAATCCCAAAAGCCCAAACCTTGACGAACTCTCACTTTTTTTTTTTTGAGTTGGAGACACATGCATTCCATGTTCTGTAGGAATAAGCTTATTCTTTCATCTGCCCGTCTGCTATACTTGGTATCCACTCAATATTTACCAAATGCAGGGTTGTCAGCCAGGTCGAATATCCTTCATTGGTTGATTTGCGGGGTCTACTTCTGGACCTAGTTGCACAACTCCTGGGTGCTTTGTCTCGAATCAGGTAACTGATGATTACCTACTGACGTTTGTTTGATAAACATATAAAATACAATTTATTCAACCACTGTGAATATGATTTTAAAGTGTGTATCTTTTCATAAATTTAATGAGTTGTTGTTTCGGTAGGAAGTTCCAATTAGCTAAATAGATTATAATGATCTTTACATGGGTCATGCTTAGCTTATTTATTTTTAGTTAATCGAGAATCAGTCAAGTTTCACTTATACCAGCAATATCTGTCTGTTGCATCTGGTTACTTGTTTGAGGGTCTAGTACCTCCATTCTTTTTGGAAGCCTGCGGGCAATGTTCTTCCTAATTACAAAATCATACTTGGTTGAAGTGTTTAAATCTTTTTCACTTGTGTGTTGGAACTGTCTCAGTCAGTGCCTCATGTG
>JAOTRH010073896.1:0-17685 GCA_034768845.1 Heliamphora exappendiculata | reverse complement strand
ACACCAGATTAAATACTATACAGAATATTGGACATCCATGCATATCAAAGAAATGATACACATACATTGCTCATAAAAATTCTCATAAAATGAAAAATAAAATTAAATACTAAAAATATAATTTTCAGTATACCAACCCTAACATGCTCCTCCTCCTCCCCCAGTTGATCTTTCTGAGGTTATATCCTTAGTCAAGGATTTATCCTCATCCTTGACTAGTTTTCAAACAAAGGTCAACCAAGACCTTTTTGATCTCCACAGCACCATCTCCTCCCTCTCTGACAAGGTCAAATACCTTGATAAAACGAACCGTGGCCTTAGACGAGACATTAAGAATGCCACTGACGCTGGGAGAGCCCTATGCAAGACTATGAATGACAGTATTGTCTCCATTGTAACTTGCAACAAGGCCATCCTTCAACAAATTCGAAAAGAGTATGACGAAGGTATAGTCTTTGCTGTTCAAGCCAATTCCAAGAGTGTAGAAGAGCATTTAAAATGGCTTCAATATGCTTAGAGCAAACAATTCAAGCCTAAGGAAACAAAAGCCAAAAAAGAAGCTCGATTGCGGCGTGAGGCAGATCTAGGTCTAGCAGCCATGTTTGAAGCCATGGAAGCTACAGAAGCAAAGGATAAACGTGCTCACTCTTCAAATGAAAAAGCTTCTTAGAGAAAGCTGAAAGCTGAGGAGAAGAAGAAATTCAAGCGGTTCATGGTTTATTAATGATTTGATGATTCCAAAAGGGGAGACATCAAGAAAACAGTGAATGGGGGGAACAGAAGAAAGAAGAAAAGAAAGGAGTTTCTTTTTTGAAAGAGAAGATCTATATCAAAACATTTTTACTTTTTTGTGGTTTAGTCTGTTATCTATGGTGGTTTGGTTGAAATAGTTTAGTTGAAACACAAACATTTATGATTTTCTGATAGTTATAGATGAATGCATGATGTTTCTTAAAAATGCATGTTGTTTCTTAAACCGGTATTATATGCTTTTTATTTTGTTGCTAAGTATTTGATGCACATATTTTAATAAATTCAAAATGCTTCTGAATTAAAATGTAAATTCTCTTAAACATGTATATTCCACTATTGTTGAATGCCTAACTATTGTTATTACATATCTTGTTTAATGCATAAAGATAAGAGGAGAACTCTTGTTGAAAATTATTTTTACTATTTTCTAAAAAAAATTGTAATCATAAAAAAATGAGAGATTGTTAACTCAAAGGCTTTTTAATTAGATTTTGATAATTTTGATAATTTATTTTTTAATTTAAATTGATTTAAAAAGATAATATTTAATATTCTCAAAAAGGTAATGTTGACACAAAATGACAAATGAGTTGACACCTGTAGCCATATGAGATGACTCATATCTCAAATGGATTGACACTTAAGTATTCTTAAATAAAAATATTTTGTATTAACCCAAATTAATATTTGAATCAACACCTTAAGGCAAAGAATACATGATGTTCTCAAGTGTGTTAACACCTTTGAACTAATGAGTTGACACCTTAACATGTTTATCTAAGATATTTCAGGTATTATACTTTGAGTAGACACAAATTGAATTTTGAGTCGACACAAAAGAGCTGAGACTCTCCACACTAGAATGAGTTGACACAAACTCAGTTTAAGTCGACACCAAGCGATTCTTCACTTTTGTTATTCGGGGATTTTGAGTATACACCAATTGAAGATGAGTCAACGCAAATGTACCGAGGCTGCCTGTAGAATTTGTGAGTCGACACAAAATACAACATAAGTCGACACATCTACCGAGGTTGCCTGAAGAATTTTGAGTCGATACAAAAGCTAAAATGAGTCGGCATGAAATTATTGAGAGTTCCTGCACTTTTTAGTGTTGACACTAAAGGCAATTCGAGTCGACACAAAAAGACCCTTCCGGAAAGCTGAAGTACAAAAAGAGTCGACACCAAATGTATTTGTGTCGACACCGTTGTGTTGGAGAAGAATGCAAAAATTTGAGTCGACACTAATGAAAATTTGAGTCTTCTCAACTACTTAAAGAACCAAGCCCTAGAAGATTTGTGTCGACCCAAACCCATTTGTGTCGACCCAAACCCATTTGTGTCGACACCTGCGATGAAAATTCAAATTACACAGCTGGGTTCAACGGTTGAATTTTTGGCATTTATTGCTCCCACCTACCTTCAACGGTCATGAATCTTCTAGAGCCTATATAAGGAGTTACTCTTCAACATTTAAAATAACTAGAGACTTACATTTATTGTTGTATTGCTTGAATCAAATACTAAATCTCTCAAGCTCTCATTTATTACTCATAACTCCAACTCTTGTTTCTCATCTCTTTATTCCTCATTTATTGCCAATCATTTTGTAAAGAGAGTGAGTGATATTCATTGTAATACCTCATTTATTGTATCTAAGGATGAGTCACCCTTCATCCTTTGAGTGAGTGAGTAAATCTCATCAAAGAAAACCTTAAGAGATTAAAAGAAAAACATGGACGTGTTTTTCGTAGGATCGTCTTGATGTTGTAAAAGTTTTGAATGCACCCGTAAACATTCTACATTAGTGAAAATTCTCAAAGGGAGTCTTGAGGAGTGGACGTAGGCTTGGAATAAGCCAAACCACTATAAATCTCAGTGTTCGGTTCAATTTCTCTATCCCTAGCCTCTTTAATATTCGCATTACTTTATTCCTTGATTATACTTGCTATAATTGTTTGTGATATTTAACGATTTTCGAAAAGATTTTTAAAATTGTTATTATCGTTTTAAAACACAATTTGCCCCCCTCTTGGGTTACCTAGAACTAACACCTTTGTATTTTTAAGATAATCTTGATTTGATCCAGACTAGCCTTGATCCCCCAATGAGTGATTAGAAAGCTAATAAATTTTCTCGAGCCGACCCTGAATGCACATTTAGCGGCGTTAAGGCGTAAGCGATGGGTTTTGAGGATGTCAAAAATCCCTTATAAGTCGAACAAGTGATCCTCCTTTAGTTTAGACTTCATCACCATATCGTCAATATAAGCCTCCATTGTCTTCTCTAGGACCTCAGCAAATATTCTGGTGATCATCCTCTAGAAGGTTGCCCTAGCGTTTTTAAGGCCGAATGGCATGACTTGATAACAGTAGGTACTGCATGGGGTGATAAACACAATCTTCTCCTGATCTTGGCCCATCATAGCGATCTGGTGATAACCTCGATATGCATCCAAAAAACTCATGCGCTAGTGCCCCGCTGTCGAATCCACGAGCTAATCAATTTTTGGGAGGGAAAAACTGTCTTTTAGGCAAGCTTTGTTTAAATTCATGAAATCCACACAGACCCTCCATTTATCGCTTTTCTTCTTCACTACCACTGTATTAGAAAACCATTCAGGGTACTAAACATCTCTTATTGCCCCAAGGGCTTATAACTTTTTTACCTCTTCGACCACTACCTGTGTATGGTGTGGGACTGAGCGCCGCCCCCTCTATTTTATCAATTTGGATGTGGGATTGGAGTTTAGCATGTGACATATGTATGCAGGATTCACCCCAGGCATTTTATATGAGGTTCAAGCGAATACCTCCATGTTTCGCTGCAATAATCGAAGCAACTCTTCTTTTTCTGGCTCGAACATAGTAGAGCCGAACAAAAAAAACTTCTTCGAATCATTTGGATCAATCCTAACTGTCTCAAGGTATAATATGGCTCTGTCGTTGGCATTTCCCTCAACGTCTTTTAGGACGGGCATGTCCGTCATTTCCACTATTCTTACCTCTTCTATTCGTATTTTGACCTTGAGGGCCGCCATGAAGCAATGCTTGGAAGCTGCTTAATCTTCGTATAAGATCTCTATCCCCACTAAGACTAGATACTTTAGCATCTAATGATACGTAGATAGGACAGCCTTTAGCTCTTGCAGCCATGTCCGTTCCATGATCGCGTTGTATACCGAGGGCACGTCCACTACCAAGAAGATAGTGAAGAGCTCGACTGTCCCAGTCCTGACTGGAATGGTGATCCTTCCTAAAAGCCAAACTGGTTACGAGTTGAACCCGACGAGTGGGGTATGGGAGGGGGTTTAGTCTTCGTCGCTAAGGCCGAGCCTTTTGAATAAATCGTAATACATTATTTTGACTAAACTCCCCTGATTTATCAGCACTCGCTTAACTTCGAATTTTAAGAGATTGAGGGTTGCCACTAAAGCATCACTGTCTAGCTGTTGCACCCACTCTGAGTCTTCCTCTGAGAACAAAATTTTGTTCAAGCAGTCATCTAATCTCGACTTTTTCCCATTTACTACTTGTACCTTCATTATCTCGGCAATGTGCCATAGCTTCTTCATCTGCCCTCCAAAGAGATTCCTTTGCCTTGCTCCGATCATTATGTGGATTACATTGATGACACCGTGGCTGGCCGCAGTTGATGACTCTACTTGTGTTGTGGTTAGGGATTTCTGTCGCTTTGTTCCTTTCTCCAGGAATTCTTTTAAATGGCCTTGCTAGACCAGATCCTTTAGATGCTTCTTGAAAGCTCAATAATCCTCCGTTCTGTGACTTCTCTCTCTATAGTAGGAGCACCTCCATCAGACCCCTTTTTCTGTTGCTGATTGAACCACCGAATTCGGCAACTAAGGAGGCCAAAGAAAGTATGGCCTGTCTTTAATCTGAGGTAAGATTTTGTGGAGAGATTCTTTGAATATCGAATTCATGACCTCTCTCTCTCTCTGGAGTCGACCCCTAATCTGATCAGCGGGCCCATGTATTTGGCCCTCGGCTTCTTGCTTTGTTGTACAGGGTTCTACCTTTTTGCTTTGATTAGACTGAGTCCTCTCAGCCTCTCCGGGCTCAGTCTCCGCTCCCTGGGTTTTACCTCAGCTGCAATTTGCCCTATGTCTTCCTCCACCCTTATGTACTGCTCCACACGGCTCATTAGCGCCAAGATATCTGGTGGTTACTTCTTAGTAAGAGATGCCTTTAGTTTCCCTCCCAGATGAAGCCCATGTTTGAACAAGGCGACCGCAAGCTCTTCATTGTAATTTTTGATATCGTTGTATTCTTCCCAATATTTCCTAGTGTAGTCCCGAAGTGACTCTTTCTTCCCTTTCCATAATGCCATGAGCGAATAAATCTCTTTCAAAATCTTCATGTTGATGACGAATCATGCCACGAACCACCTGGACAGGTCTGCCCAACTCGTTATAGATCATAGCATAAGGCGATCGAACCATCATAGCCCGGCCTCCCCAGGCTAAACAAGAATACCTTGCACATAAGGGCATCATTTTCGCTCTACAACGTCATCATTTGCCTATAATGGCTGACGTGAGTGTGCGGATCAGAACGTCCATCATAGGATTTGAATCTTGGCAAGAAAAAGCTGTGGGGAGGCTCTGCCCTGTCTATGTGCGTGGAAAAAGGTGTATTGGACAGCCCTTCCCATGCGTCACTCGAATCCTCCCTAGTGTAACAGGCCGACCTAGATTCACGTATTGGAAGGGGGTCCTTATTTCACTTGGACCTTTTCGGGGTATAATTGCTTCCATTGGTACTTGAATCTTCCTTTCATCTAGTGAAATCGTTAAGGATTTGCCCCTACTCTAGGTTTACCTCGTCCTCTCCCCGCTTTTCCTTCGGCCAAAGGGATCTAGGCTCTCTAGTGTGGGAGCTCCCCACTTGGGCTTGGGGGTTTTGACCCCGATCTTTTAAGGTGGAGTAGAGCCTCATAATTTCCTACCCCATTGCATGGAGTGCTACTTCCTTGGCAAGTTCATGCTCAAGGGTCCTCGTTGTTTCATGGATAGGCCTCTTCTCCTCTTTTTTTTGTGCTTTTTATCTCTCTATAGAGCTCAGTGAAACATGCTCGTCGAGAACACTGGGTATCTTCAAAGGTGTCACCATCAATAGTCTTTCAAACTATCGAAGATAGGATTCCCACAAACGACACCAAATGTACGGGGGTGTCATATAAGTTATATTTATTTGATGGATTGAACCCGGGCTGATCGGATTTATCTAAGGAACAACACCTACAAAAATGAATAAACATGAACTGACCAGCAGCGTCTCGCCGGAGGCCGCTCCTATGATGAAGTTAGAAGGTATTTGAAGAAGAAATAAATTGGCAAAAACCAAATTTACAAGGTTTCGAATTTCTTTTTCTCGAAAGGGTGCATACCTTAAGCCTTTTTAGCCTCTTCCTTTTATAGTATTGAGGATTCATTCTCTCTCCTCAATTCTCATGATGGATTTACTAGTCAAACATCCTTTCAAAATAGCTCCACCACCCCTGCCGCTATGCCAGCAGTGACTGCTGACCCCCCACAATCACATCATCATAAATGATTTCATCTCGGCTCATCCTTCGAGTCGAGCTCCCCATATTAAATGCTCCTCTCGAGGTTACAGGGCACTTGATGGGTAAGAGACACTCGGTCTAATTGCATTTAATGTCGCTCTTACCACGGTCACATCACATTTAATATGACGTTAGAGCATTTAATGCGATATCAAAGACCGATCCCTGCGCCCGTTGTTAGTACCGTCAGGTCGGCCGCAAGATAATCCCTCATATGAGCTGAACTACCCTCTCTTCAATGGGCTTCCTTTCTTTGGGACTTTATCAGGTATTTTAACGAGTCTGGATTTGAATTTCGACCCATTCCCCTTCAGAAATTATAATTTGCCTTGCCCAATTTTAGTGATAAAATCGCCAATATGAATCCACCAGGCACCAACTTGATTACGCAAAAGTGTAATTTGTTAAAATAGTGGGGACATAGGATTAGGGGTGTAATTTTGGCCCAGTTCGGCCTGACTGTGGTTCGGGCAGGCTAAGCTTGGCCCGGTTCAGGCCCACTGGGATTCCGCCAAATCTTTGGGCCAAACTTTTTTGTTCGGGAGTCGGCCCAAGTTCTAGGGGTAAAAGGCTCGGACTTGGGCTTGGGCTTGGGCTTTTGGCGGGGCTTTATTTTTTTGGGTTTTTTTGTTTAATTTTTATTTTATTACTTTTATAGTTATTTAATTTTTAAATTTATAATATAATGTTAGTTTACTACTTCATTGGTAGTAGTTTGTAGTGACTTGGTACGTTTTTGTTTAATTGATTAATTATTTTAACGTAATTAAAATTACCGGGAATAATTTTTGAATTTCTTTGTGGGGTTAATGGTATAATATATTATAAAATAAATAAATCAATTTGAGTTTAGGGAAAAAAATCTAGAAAGTTGAAAAAATAATAATAATAATAAAATAAAAAGGGGGATATTTTCTCTCCCAGCCGAAGCTAAGAGGGGATATCACCGAGAGAGAGAACCATTAAGAGAACCCGAGAAGAGAGAATCAAAGCTAGGCGCACGACGCCCAACCTCGGCCACCACCGCACCTCGCCCCACCACCGCGACCGCCGGCGTCGCCTTCCTCTCCTTCCCTGCGCGCATCCTTTCTCCTCATCTTCTGACAAGTTCCGCTAAGCTGCTATGGATGGGAGTTTCGAGTTCTCGCCTTGTTCTCTCTCTACGAAATTGATCCTCCATACACCAAAATCAGATGGCGCCGGCTCGAATTTGGGATATCCTCAACAAGATGATTGTGTCTAGACCATCAAGAAGTTGATTCCAAGAAGCGGCTGAAACCCCTGTTTAGCGTTGTTTGGAAGCTATCAAGTTTGAATCGATAAGAAGATCAACAGAAATCAACGAGGAGCAAGAAAACCCAACTGACTGAACCTTGGGTTTTCGTACATGGCAAGCTTATAAGGCATTGAAGCTTCTTGAGGTAGGGTTTTGACTAAATTTGGTGAAATGTGATGATTTATGTTGATATTTTCTTATATTCTATAAATCCCTCGCTCTACTAATGAGAATTGAATAATTTCTCAGAGTATTTGAATGGATTAACCTCAAACTATGGAATTTGAGTTTGTGGATGAAATTAAAGATAATAAAGAGGTTAATTGAAGCTTTTACGAATGATTAATTAATTTCATAGAGAATGGACTTAAAGGGTAATGTTGTGGGTTTTAATTTAAATGTTATTGAGTTAGGAACAGAAAATTAAATTTTATGGTTCAGGTTGAGAAACTTTGAACGTCATTCAAAAATCTATTTAATGCATGGTTAAGCAATTAGGGTTGACAAAATAATGTAGTGATAGGTAAACTCAGAGTGGGAGAAGTTAGAAGATAGAAATTGAAATGACTACTAGATGCTTTAAATATCGTAACACATTATTTTGTCGGTAATCAACCTAAGCTCGTGGGATTTGAGCTGTATAGTGGAATTGGGATATTTAAGAGAAAAGTGTGAATCTTCTAAATTTATTATTTAGGAATCGAAAGTTGGATTCATGATTTAACTTCTTAATTGATGGAAATTGTATGGTAATGAAGCACCGAGTATGATTAATTTAATTCGAATGATATAAGAGAAAAAGTCTCCAAAAACTTGTGATTCATGAGTGTAAGTGTGAGACCTTGACCCGTTTTCTTTTTCGGCATTTTCTGACGCGCGTTATGTGTTTCCGTTGCAGCATGTTTTATTGCATTTCATGCATGATCGGATTTAGATATGCATGCGGGGTAGGTTCTCGGGGCCGTGGGCTGCTGTGGCGCAAAATTTGAAAATTAAAAAAAAAAAGATATTTTGGAGACCAATAAATATATGGAGTTAGATATTTTCATAAAGATATTTTTTAAAACTTCTCCAGTAAGTTTTTCATTTTTTCTCTACCTTCTCTCTAAGTTTTCGGGGGCCCGGGGCTCGATTTTCAGTGATCCAACAGCGGATCCTTGCTTTTGGCACGGTGGGCTACGCAACCATCGGATCAAATTTCAATTTTGGCAAAGCTTGATTTTACACGTGGTTCGAGGCATCGAGTTTTAAACTCATCGAGGTAGAATTCTAAACCCTACTGCTGCATATAGGTGCTATGGGTAAACGTGGGTGTTTTTAACGGAGAGATTGCTGTAGATCTACGTTTGTTTCAATGTTGGATTTTTGGGTTTAAAACCTTTTTTCGGCGATTTTGGTGGATGGAATCGGGCATCGGGAGTTTCTTTTGAGATCTCGGTGTTAGGCCTAAGTGTGTGGGTGTTCACAAATATTGGTTTGGAGTTTGAAGGCTTTGAATCGGGGTTTGGATGTAGAAACCCGTAGCTCAAAAATGATTTTCATCGAGGTTCGGTCGACTGAACCATAGGTTCGGTCGACTGAAGTTTGGATCTTGGGTTCGGTCGACTGGACGGTGGGGTTCGGTCGACTGAACCGTGTGTTTTGGAATTTTATGATTTTCTATAAGGGTGTTCGGTCGACTGGAGGTGGGGTTCAGTCGACTGAACCTCTGGGTTATGTTTTGATGGTTCGGTGGTTGGGTTTTGGTTTCTGAATGGGGTCATATGGTATTCAATTAATTAATTTATGGGAATTACTTGATTTAAATACCTGTGGATTCTTTTTGGGGTTCGGTTGGTTGTGTGATGGTTTCGGGGGTCGTGTCGTGGCCTCGGGTGTGCGTTTGAGTGTCGCCCTCGTGGTTGATGTGCATGGTAGTTGCGACTTGTTGATGCACGGTTAGGTGCGTGGTTTGATGTTGGGTTTGTGTTGGCGCGGGTGAGCGTCGTGGGTCTGTGATAACTGTGTTGGGTGTGTTTGGGCCAGTGGTGGTCGTGTGGGTTGTCCCTGTGGGTGGATGTCGATTTTGATGGTGGTGTCGTGATGTGATTTTATATGCTTATGTGCATATTTATAACTATTTATTTATGTATGGATTATGTAAGTGAATTACATGAAATGATATCGTTATGTGATACGTGGTTTATGCTTTAAAAGCTAGAGTTTTATAGGCACGTGACGTGGTTTATGGAACGTCGTGTTGATACATGGTTATATGCTGTAAATCCTGGTTTAGATTTGCATATGTGTATGATATGGATTAGATGAATCTGTGACGCAGTAGATGTAAATCCTGGTTGATGATGCACGTGTGCATGTGTGGGTGTATGAGGTAGGCTGCGAAAGCCGACATATTTGGGGCTAGGAGCCTTCGGTGAAAGTCTGATAAGATGTATTAGTTGGGGCTGCGGTCCTACGGTGAAAGTCCGTGAAGATATGTGTTGTACGGGTTGCATGCCTAGTGTGCGATATCTGACGGATTGAAATGAGATCCTGATGAGGCACGGGTGTGCGTGTGTGTGCGATATCTGAAGGCTGAAACGAGGTTCTGAAGAGGCACGTGTTCATGGATTGCATGTATTGCATGTATTGCATATTGGGATGAATAGACCAATTTTCTTAAAAATTGTATTATCGGCCTACCGGAGTCGAAATACTGTATTAACGGCCTGCAGAAGTTGTAATATTTGAATCATTTTCTGGGCTCTGATGAGTCAAAACTTGTTTTTATCCTCGCTTTTCCTTGCATGTGAAAATGGTTTTTTGGCTCTGGTGAGTCGTGATCTAAAACGGTTTTCAAATTATTTTTATGGCTTGAAAGAGAGTGAAAAACTGCATTTCATTTATCGAGCATGTTTAGCTTATACTGCATGTGTTGTTTAGAATCTGTTGAGCTTTGGCTCACGGTGTGGGATTTGTTTGTTTTCAGGTACCGATCACGCTAGTTGATCTGGAGGTGCTGAAGAAGTGGAAGAGCTATAGTCTTCCTTTTTGCTAATTTTGTTACATGTATGTTATAACATGTTTTACGGACGTTGGTGCCATGTAATGTTGCTATTTGGCATTTATATACACTACGTGTATGGTTTATATTGAGAATGTATTCTCGGTTGGGTATCATGTATGGTTGTTTATGGGTGTTTCACGTGGCCAGAGTTTGGAGCGTGACAACTTGGTATCAGAGCTCTAGATTCGAATACTTATGAGCCGTGGGAAGAGGTTGCATCACCGTGTGAGGTTGATTATGTGTGCTTAACTACATGTGTTTAGATGTTTTGATAACATGAACGTGAAAGCATGCGGGTCGAATGTGAACAATGTGTATATGTGAGCATGTGGGTTAAATCTTAGGAGTGACAATCCTGCCTTTGGGCGTCTGGGATAACAAAGTTGGGAGCCAAGTTAGAAACACATTTAGATGACGTGATTTCTATCAGGGAGTCTTAGTAGCTTATCCAGATTGACGTGTCATTCGTGTGGGTTCTCCTCGGTATATGTGGAGTTGTTTAGCATGAACCTATGTGGCTATGTGTTAGCATGCTAAGTGTTTAGCGTTTATGTTCATGCGATGTCTTACGTCTTATATATTATTTTGCTTCCATATAAACGCGATGGCGGCAAGGAGAGGACGAGGTCGTGGCCGTGCTGGCTAAGGGGATATTCCTATCCCTGATGCTGGGGATGCTAATGCTCCCCAGGGACTGATGGACGCAACGGAGCTATTGCGTGTGCTGGTTGGTTCTATCCGGTAGCTGGTTGCTAGGGGTGAGCCTGTTAGGGAGAGGGTGCCTGAGGCGAGGACTACAGTTGCGATGCGGGAGTTCAAGCACATGGATCCACCTACCTTTGCAGGAGATCCTGATCCTCCTCTGGCAACAGAGTGGTTGGAGTTGACGACTCGGATCCTGGACACATTGCAGATTGTGGAGGATGAGTTGTGAGTTTCATTTGCCACCTTTCAGCTGAGAGGCGACGCTCATCAGTGGTGGAGATATGCCAGGACTATAGTGGGGCCACATGGGAAGCTTTTACACGAGTCTTTTTGGAGAGATATTTCCCAACTTCGAGGAGGGACTTATGCAATGAAGAGTTCTATTCTCTTACCCAGGGGGCCATGGACATCATGTAGTATGAGGCCAGGTTTATGAGCTTGTCTCAGTTTGCACCGGAGGTGGAGTGTACAAATGAGTTTCTTTCGATGAGGTTTGAGTGGGGCTTGAGGCCTGCGATCAAGGAGTGAGTGGCTGTGATGGGGTATCGTGTGTTCAGACAGCTGGTGGAGGCGACAGCGAGGGTTGATAATGCTTTGGCTGAGACTCTAGCTTCGAGGGAGGCCAGAACATCACAGGGTGGGACGGAGGTACAGACAGGTGAACGTTCCAGCAAGAGGCAGAGGTCCTCTGGTCCTAGCTTTTATCCATCTGGATCACAGCAATTTTCAGCACCATCACCATCTGTGGCTTCGTCTGGGAGGCCAGAGCAGATGGAGTTGACCTGTTATCAATGTAGACAGCCGGGGCATCGTGCGACGGATTGCCTACAGCCGAGACCATCCCAGAGTTTGGCTCCAGTGCAGCCGCAGGGGAGGGACCCATCAGTTTGCTATGAGTGTGGACAGTTTGGACATATTCGTAGGAATTGTCCCCAGAGAGGTAGTGTGCCAAGCAGGAAGGACACACTAGTGGGTTCGTATGCACAGGGTAGACAACAGCCTTCTGCAGTATAGACTTCCCGAGTGACAGATAGGAGAAGGTCAATTCAGTCGGTGCGGCAGCCGACAGCGCTGGGTACTGGTGGACAGGATAGGATGGGGTTACCCCGAGTGTATTCTCTTGCAGCTCGCGATTCATCTAGGGCACCGGTCGTGCCGGAGGATGCTGATATGCCTTCAGCGAGCATAGGTACTTTTAAAATTTACAGGTTTTGGGGTCAGAGACATCATTGCATCTGTCAGGGGTTGGTTATGGATTCTGTGAATGGTGTGCTGTGTTGAGGCAGCGGTTGGTGATGATGTGAGGTTGGGATGGATTGTAGATTCTGAGTCTTTGAGATAGTTGGCCATTGTTTAGGATGCCTGACCTTGTTTGACTATATTCTATGAATGGTTTTGGCGGACCATCTCGTGTACCTGTGTTGATTGTGATCACCGGGTTATTTCTTGACCTTGAGTTGAATTTTGGGGGCAAAATTCCTTTAAGAGGGTAGAGTTGTGAGACCTTGACCCGTTTTCTTTTTCAGCATTTTTGGACGCGCGTTATGTGTTTCCGTTGCAGCATGTTTTATTGCTTTTGATGCATGATTAGGCTTAGATATGCATGCGGGGTAGGTTCCCGGGGCCGTAGGCCGTTATGGCGCGAATTTTAAAAATTTCAAAAAAAAGATTTTGGAGACCTATAAATATCTGGAGTTAGATATTTTCATAAAGACATTTTTCAAAATTTCTCTAGTAAGTTTTTCGTTTTCTCTCTGCCTTCTCTCTAAGTTCTCGGGGGCCCGCGGCTCGATTTTCAGCAATCTAATAGCGGATCCTTGCTTTTGGCGCGGTGGGCTACGCAACCAGATAGTCATATTTTAATTCTGGCGAAGCTCAATTTTGCACGTGGTTCGAGGCGTTGAGTTTTGAACTCACTGAGGTAGGATTCTAAACCCTATTGCTGTATAAGGGTGCTATGAGTAAACGTTAGTATTTTTAATGAGTAGATTGCTGTAGATCTACGTTTATTTCAATGTTGGGTTTTTTGGTTTAAAACCTTGTTTCGGCGATTTTGGTGGATGGAATTGGGTGTTGAGAGTTTCTTTTAAGGTCTCAGTGTTAGGCCTAGGTGTGTGGGTGTTCACGGATGCTGGTTTGGAGTTTGGAGGCTTTGAATTAGGATTTGGATGTAGAAACCCATAGCTCAAAAACGGTTTTTGCCGAGGTTCGATCGACTGAACCATGGGGTTCGGTCGACTGAAGTTTGGATCTTGGGTTTGATCGACTGGACGGTGGGGTTCGGTCGACTGAACTGTGTGTTTTGGCGTTTTGTGGTTTTCCAGTAGGGTGTTCGGTCGACTGGAGGTGGGGTTCAGGCAACTAAACCTCTGGGTTGTGTTTTGATGGTTCGGTGGATGGGTTTTGGTTTCCGATTGGTGTTCTATGGTATTTAATTGATTAATTTATGGGAATTACTTGATTTAAATATCTGTGGATTCCTTTTTGGGTTCGGTTGGTTGTGTGATGGTTTCGGGGGTTGTGTCGTGGCCTCGGGTGTGCGTTTGAGTGTCGCCCTTGTGGTTGATGTGCATGGTAGTTGCGGCTTGTTGATGCACGGTTAGGTGCGTGGTTTGATGTTGGGTTTGTGTTGGCGCGGGTGAGCGTCGTGGGTTTGTGATAACTGTGTTGGGTGTGTTTGGGCCAGTGGTGGTCGTGTGGGTTGTCCCTGTTGGTGGATGTCAATTTTGATGGGTGGTGTCGTGATGTGATTTTATATGCTTATGTGCATATTTATAACTGTTTATTTATGTACGGAATATGTAAGTGAATTACATGAAATGATATCGTTTTGTGATACGTGATTTATGCTTTAAAACCTGGAGTTTTATAGGCATGTGACGTGATTTGTGGAACGTCGTGTTGATACATGGTTATATGCTACAAATCCTGGTTTAGGTTTGCATATGTGTATGATATGGATTAGATGAATATGTGACCCAGTAGATGTAAATCCTGGTTGTTGATGCACGTGTGCGTGTGTGGGTGTATGAGGTGGGCTGCGAAAGCCGACGTATTTGGGGCTGCAGTCCTTCGGTGAAAGTCCGAGAAGATGCATTAGTTGGAGCTGCAATCCTACGATGAAAGTCCGTGAAGATATGTGTTGCATGGGTTGCGTGCATAGTGTGCAATATTTGACGGATTGAAACGAGATCCTGATGAGGCACGGGTGTGCGTGTGTGTGCAATATCTAAAGGTTGAAATGAGGTCCTGAAGAGGCACGTGTTCATGGACTGCATGTATTGCATATTAGGACGGATAGACCAATTTTTAAAAAAATTGTATTATCGGCCTACGGGAGTCGAAATACTATATGTGAAAGTCGTAATACTTGAATCATTTTTAGGGCTCTAATGAGTCAAAAAATGATTTTTATGGCTTGAAAGAGAGTCGAAAACTGTACTTCGTTTATCGAGCATGTTTAGCTTATACTGCATGTGTTGTTTAGAATCTGCTAAGTTTTGGCTCATAGTGTGGGATTTGTTTTTTTCAAGTACCGGTAATGCTAGTTGATCTGGAGGTGCTGAAGATGTGGAAGAGCTGTAGTTTTTTTTTTTGCTAATTTTGTTACATGTATGTTATAACATGTTTTACGAGCGTTGGTGCCATGTAATGTTGCCATTTGGCATTTATATACACTACGTGTATGGTTTATATTGAGAGTGTATTCTCGGTTGGGTATCATGTATGGTTGTTTATGGATGTTTCACGTGGTCTGGAGTTTCGGGCGTGACAGTAAGTGATAATTAAATTAAAGAACTCGGGACTTGTACATGATGTGAGCATATTGAGTGGCATATGTGTGAACCATGATGATTTGGAAGACAATAACCGTAAAGGAGAAATGAGATTGCTAATTTAAAGTGAGAGCTTGATGCTTTAGTTCAATTATATCTTGAGTTGTGATTCGTATGTGATATTCAGTCATTTAATGAGTAAGTGAGTTAAACACATGAATAAAACGGTTTAATTAAAGAAGAAAAGAGGATGTTTTGTCGGAGACATATCAGTTGCTTGTTTAAGATTGAAGAATAATCTTGTTAAATGAAAACCTTGAGAAAATAGTGATAAATCATTGCTAAAATCATCATATATAAATGTGAATCGATTCTTTATCGTTGAGTGAAATATTAAATATGGACTTTTTGGATAATTACTTCGGCCTCGTGATGTGATGAATTATGAATTTACTATTGAACCTACGCTTAAAATTGGATGAATCGATACTTAATTGTTATGAAATTTGGGTTGTATGAATATGAGTGTTGGTTTGGGCATAGGAATGGAATTAAATAATGAAAGGAACCCTATTAGTTTATGTTTGACACCAATATCGTTCAAATTGAAAAAGTGGAATGAATATGAAAATTAAGTAATGGGACTTGTGAATCTAATTGGAAATCAATAAGTGGTATGGTTTTGAATAATTATGCATATTAATGGTGTAATGTTATATATATATATATAGTGGAAAATTGTGAATTGGGGAAAGTAACCACTTTGGGTTGGACTCCCAGGTTGTTATGTATTAATGGAAATTCAATGGTTAATAAGTTGTTGATATGCAAATACGAGATATGATATGAAATCTATATTATTGAAATGAGAAAATGTGAAACTTGATTTGGGAATTAATGATATGGAATCTAAAATAGAAGGATGAAATAACTGTGTTTATTGATAATATGGGATCGGAAACAGAATAATGTAACAATTGAGAGTGAGAAGGAATATTACGTAATTGTGAAATTGGATTGGGGAGATGAACTCCCGGTTGTTAATGAATGTTGATATGATTGATTGGATATTGAACCGAGGATGGTTGATGTGATAAGTTGGGCTTGACTAGCTTCGCGGTGAAAGATCAGAAACTTACACAAGTTGGGTGCCCTACCAATCGGGTTAGTCCCCGAAAAGGTGTGCATGGGTTGCCTACCTGTCGGTGTTCCTCAGGGAAACCGAAAAAGATGGTTGTCGTGGTGAGTTATAGAGCAATCTATTACCCAATAGCTTCGCGTAGCCTATTGGGGGAATAAGTAGGGGTTTCTATAAACTGCACCCGGCGTCGGTTCAATATGGAATGAAATGAAAATGTGAATAACAGATAAGAGAATTGGAAAGAAAAATAACAAAAGAAGAAGGTAACTAATGAAAAGGAAAAAGATAAAGAAAAGAAACGAAAGGGGTAGTAATGAAAATTTAGTAGATGAATATGACACTGAAGCGAGTTAATGATAATATAATATTGGAATAATTACTAGAATTAAATGAAAGGTGTATGTAAATTGTGAAATGTGTAAAAAAAATTGAATGATTTAATAAGAAAGAATAAAATATGGTAAATAAAGTATGAAGAAATGAGGAATAGAAATGGTAGTAAATAAAGTATGAAGATATGGTATATAAAACTGGGTTATAAACATGATTGATTTCGATTGCATTATATCACACCATACACACCTCACAAATCATGCATTGCACTATTTTAGTCTTTATCCTACGAGTTTCAGCTCAGGTTGTATGTATTCAACCTTTTACAGGTGTTGATAAAAGAAGAGTAAGTAAAGATTGAGATTTTCAAGAAGGCATTGGAAGAAATGAGCAAATTTTATTATTTTGATGTAATTATATATATTTGTTCAAATCTCATGTATTTTCTTTAAAGTATTGTATTGAAATACTTTATGGAAACAATGAGATTATATTGGATGAATGTAATAAGTATACGAAGGCAGAGAGACACATGTATGATTTAATGCTTATAGAAATGGATGTAATAGTAATGAAATGACACTTGTTAGTCATTGTTAGTCATTATGTAGTTAAATCCTACATAGGTAGCAAATAGTTTTACTTTTGGTTGGATATCAAGATTCAGGCGGTGCCTGAGTATATATATTGTAAATTGAGTTTGACAAATTTACAGGAAAAATTAAGATAATCCAAAAAACAGAGGAGACTCTGCTGAAATTTTTAAGTTTTAGACTTAGATTATTTAGTAAAATCTAGAAGTTATCTCTTCTACAATAAGTTAAAAAAATCAGGAGAATATCATTAAGGAAGTTCTAGTTATATGAAGAACGGGTTATCATGTGAAGTTCACGTGACCCGAGGGTCGGGGCGTGACATAGTTAATAAATTAACTTAAAAATTATAAACTTAAAATTTATTATATATTTATATTATACTATAAACTTAAAGTTTATTAGTTTATATATTATAAATTAATGTATTAAAATTATAATAATAAGTTTTTAAGTTAAACTATAAACTAGTTA
>JAOTRH010073885.1:0-17686 GCA_034768845.1 Heliamphora exappendiculata | reverse complement strand
AAATAGCTATATTGTTCTCGTTTAAGTTTATTTAAGCTGTTGAGTTGATTGGAGTCGATTAATCTTTTATTTAATGAATTTTCTTGTAATTTATGTGTTACAAATTATATTTACCTCGCTTTGTTATTCTTTATATATCTTTTGAACATATTTTAAGCCTGTAAGAATACGTGTTGGCCATGAGATAATTTGATGATTAGAATTGATAATTTTTTTTGCTATTAGTTGATTATTAAAAGGAATGGTAGATTGAAACGTATGCTTCCAATATATTAGGTCGAGGTTAATGAGGTAAAGAAAAGAAGGCGAAATATTTTGATTTTCAACATGAAAAATTGTGAATTATTCTTTTGGAGTTTCAATGAATGCTTAGTTTTATTTGGTTTATTCTTTTTGAGTTTTGATTCTTACATGAAGTTCTTTCTTCGATTATTCAAAAGTCAGAGAAGATTTTTTAATAATGAATTGGTCCGAAAGACATAGTTGATGGACAATAGGTAAATATTTTTGTTCTACCTATTGGTTCCTTGAAACAAAAGAGGCAAGATTTGTCGAAAGATGGTTAACATTTATAAATAATGAAACAATAAATAACGTTGATGAATAAAAATAAATACCATTTATCTAATATGTACATAACAAAATACAATAAATAGTTTATCGACAGAACAAGATCAAACATCTTATGTAAAAAAATTAAGAATAAGACACTACTTTTTGAAATCCATATAGTAGTATTCGAATGTACATAGTCATGGGTTCAATTGTATAATCTGATAACTTTCAATTACTGTTAAGCTTCATGTTCAAAACCATTCAACACAAAACACAAGTTGAGAGTATAAAACAAGTAACTAAACCAAAACAATTATAGTAAAACATCATATTTTCATTCTTTACATCACTAAAGAGAGAAAAAACAAAAAAAGAAATTTCAAAAGTAAATTTCTTAATGTCTCCCTATCTCTCTCTCTTTCTTGTGAATCTTTATTCGACAAGGCATCTCTCTCTCTTTCTCTCTCTATATATATATCTATGTTATGGGTGTGTGGAATAGGTTGATGAGCTACGGTTGTGTGTGGTGTGGGATGGGTGGTAGTGGAACTAGATTAGGGGCATCACATGAATAGATTATTTTTTTGTAAATTTGGGAGAATAATTTTTTATTTCTTTGTTGTAGGTTTAAGGTTTTATTATATTTATTTCAATATATGATTAGTGTATATTTTCTCAATGCCTAGGCTTTTTGTTAATTTGTAATGGATGAAAGCCAAACAAATAAGTAGAAATATTACTGAAATAGAAGCTAACAACATGATTTAGGGATATATAGGATTTATATTGAATCTATTGTTATTGTTCTTTGTCGTGATGGTTGTAAATAATTTTTTGTAAGTATTTACAATTTTGCTATCAAGCACTGATAAACCTGATAACACTACAAAGTATCAAGAGCATTTCCTTAGCATCCAAATTGATAACATCCATAAGAATTTTATAATATTTATATGAATTCCAATCAAATTGGAGAAGAATCGAAGTGATGTGCTAATGAAAACTTGACAAATTTCCTTTAATGTAACCTTAAAGCCTATAACATAACAAAAGAACTAGATTTATTTTTGTTTATAGTGGCTTTTTTGCCTTTTTGCTTTTTCAGTTGTAGTGTTTAAAATGTCTAATATACCTTTGCTATTTTGTTTTAAAATTATAGTGTTTGAGATATTGGCACAGTTAGTTTTGTTTTTGTGAGGGGAGTTGACTTTTTTAATCGAGAGTGTTATAGTAATTTTAGTTTAAAAAAGTTAGGGTGTTTGGAATGTATATAGGTTTTTTTTCTTGGATTAAGAGAAGAAAAAAAATTAATTTTTTTAAAAAAACCAAAGAGGGGCTTATTTGTTTTGTTTTTCAACAATGGTCTTTTATTGTTCATTTTATTTTTTTGGTGTGCATGATTTTCTTTCTCTCTGCAAATAAAGTGCCTTATTTTTGAATGATTCCTTTAATTTTAAATCTTTTTTGAGCATGATATTGGTAGTGTAGCACTGACACATTGGATGGATGTTTTTGGAATTAAACTTAACTTTTGTTTTACATCATCTCCCTTGTTGGGCATGGAGACATTATCATCTTATGTGTAAATGTATTCCTCTTTTCAATTGAATAAGCATGCTAGGAAGGCTCTTGAGGTTACAATTACAATGAGTATGTAATGTCACAATGAGGTTCAAAAACAATGGTTAATGTATTGTTTAGCCTGTATAGTTGTTTGATTAGGTTTGTGGTGACAATGATCTGTAGATTTTCTATGACCTTTGTGCTTTGATGGAGTAGGAGCCTATGCTTGCACACTAATTCTAACAATTAAGAATTTGAGGCAGATGATGTTCAAAAATAATTAATGATGGTTATTCAAGTCTTGTCATCCATTCATTGTCCTCCACTTTTCTTTTTATTTTCTTGGTTTTTCTCCATTACAGTCATACCTTACGAAACTCCTAGTTTTCTCTATTTTCTAATTTAACCCTTCTCATTTTTCAATTTTCTCCGCATAAAACAAAATTGTGAAGTCCTAAGAAGCAAATCACTTCTAAAAAAGTGTTGTGTTGTTGGTGTATGATCCAAACACATGTTGCTTGCTAACACACACATTTGTTGGGTATTCTAGTCTCTAGGGCACATGTCAGACATATGTCCAAATGTTCCATATTCGTTAATTCATTTTTATATTTTAATTTCACGAGTCACTGTTCATACACACAGCCCATGTTTGATGACCGTACTAAGTTGAATGAGATTGATAATGAGGTAGGATTAATGTGAGGTTTGGTAAAAAGAAAAGATTAACAATGAAGTGTATAATCCGTCATTCTTGTTAAGCACCAGGTAGGATATGATATTACATGTTTGATTAGAAAAGTCTATGTTAGACTAATTTTTTATTTATTTTTCCTAAATTTGACCATCTTACATAGAATTCTACCCAAAAAGTTGGTTTTGGACCAAAGATGATTTTTTATTAACATCTTATGACGGATTTCAAATAGTGGCATGCAGTGTTTTCTATAGTGAAAATTAGCCGCTTCTTTGTCTTATAGGGTCTTTGAAATATGACCACATGTCATACCTCTTTACTCTCACCTCTTTCTCCATTGTAAATAGTATACAATGACTATACTTGGTAGCATCATGTAGACCTAGTCCTTTTGAGGATGTTATTAGTTTTACCATGAATATACAGAATTATTAGTTTTATTGGACACCTCTTTTTTCTGTCTTGTTAATTATTCAATTTGAAATTAAAATAAAATAAATCCACTTCTTAGCTTTATATTAGAACATGTTATTATGCTTACAAGCTCCTAACTTATTTAATTATTATATATAATTGATTATAATTATTATCAATACTTACATAATAGTTTTTACGGCCTGAACCCGAGACACGTGAACTCCACGTATTAACCCCTATATTATTAACTAAAAAACGGGAAACCTCTTTATAATTTAGCTCATTGTCAACCTTCTTTAAAGAACTTTGACTTCTTCCAAAAGTTGTTATTTTTCAAAAAACTAAAAAAATATACTAAGTATAAAAATTTAAAATTTTGGCATATTTTTCTCTATTATTTGGACTATCCGAAATTATTTATCAACCTGTTAAACTCAAATCACAATTTATACTCAGGCTTAGCATAGATTTCAACTTCCAATCATAGTCAAAATAATTTTATAACTACATTTTCATATCATTACAACTTGATCCATTTCAAACAACGTAACTTGGACTTTGTCTTCAAAGCCCTAAATCCATGAACTTATTTCATAATTCGAAAACAATGTATGATTTTGACGAATTTTTTTTACTTTTACTATCAAATTAAAATTTTATCTTCAACACCTCCTATATCAATAAAATGATTGGGTTTGAGTATATGATTCCTTAAATATCAACACAAATCTTTCAATTCAATCTTCACAAGTTGAATATATAGGTTACACAGCTGAAATCAATTATCGAAGGTTTTTCATTCATCTCCCATCCTCCGTTATCATAAATTCCAATCCAATAAATCATGGATTTAATTAACGTTCTAAGAAATTTTTGAGATGTTTTGAATTAGGTAGGTAATTTTTATCCACCAATTTCTACATCCTCGAATTACATAGCCTCAGTTTTCACAAATTATCCTACTATTACCATATAATTCAATCCCATATATTTAAGGTACGCATTCCAATAATTTAGGCATGATCTTAAATTCTCAAATATTAAAACTTAGGATTTTATATAATTTATAGAAAATCAACACAAATCACAATCAATTTACTAACATTAGTCAGAATCTTACCTTTTTCAGCTTCTAAATTTTAGATTTCACCAAGTTCAGGAACCCTAGGTGGTTTGGCCCTACCAATTTTCGGTTCCTTCCTTGAAATTTGAGCTTATGGTTACTTGATTGCAAAATCGTCATCTTCGATAACTTGAATCTCAACTAGTGGTAGCCAATTTTGAATAAGAGACCCTAAATTTTTAGGAAATCTAGATATTTGAATAAGAAAACTTTCTATTAAATACCTGCAATTTTCATTCTAAGAACATCATTATATTTTATTATACCTCACATTGTCAACTCTGATCACCAACGTTTGATCACTTATCACATTTTAGTTCCCAAGCTTAAACCTCATTCATACTTATTCAAGACCCTCGATTTCATCATGCCTCATATTCACTGTTCTACAAGACTACATGGTTGTTCAAAAGAACACTCTTTACTTTACTGACAATTAACTTCATTCTTTTGATACAATCCTTCTCAAGATAAGGTTCCACCGCACCAAACATCCCCAAGTAAAGAACTTAACTAGCATTCATGTCATCCCAACATCAAGTCAAAATTTGTTATAGTACTAACATGTTACCGACGACTACCCATCACCGAAATTAACTAGCATCATAACAAATTCTATTATATCAACAAGCAATCACCTCTTAACTCATTCTTTTTTTTTTATGACGGAGAAACCACCTTAAGGCCTCATTTGGACCAACCCCTACGGCGTAAAACCTCTGGATATCTACAATCACCCACTAACTACAAGTATCGGTTAATCTAGGGCATTTCTAGCGGGAGTTGAACACAATACCTTCGAGTTTACGACTGGTCCCAATAACGACTTTAACTCATTCTCAATCTTCTAAAAGTCTCCCTCTCAAGAATTCTCTCATCCATTCCAATCAATCAAATAAAGTAAAGAAAGAATAAAAAAAATAAGACAATGGTGGTGGTGTCGAATAAGAGGGGCTATAAAATGTTCTAACACTATATAATTGATCATAAGTATTTACCTGGGTGTCCCAATATACACCAATCACATACAACACGCATTATTAATCCTCAAAAGTCAATTTCAATAAATTTAGTTATGTCAAATTAATTAATTAACCGTAAAATAAAATCATTCCAAGTCGTCACAATAGTTGATAATAGTAATTTTGAATAATTATTATTTAAGTAAAGATTTAGTGTTGTTTGTGCTTTTGTCTAATTTTGTTTGGGTAATTAATTATAACATAAAAAAATACAAGTTTTCAAGAGGTATATCCCAGATAATTACATGAGTAGCTAGTAGGAAGAAACGTCCTACAACAAAGAGAACCCAACCCCCGCCGAAACGACGGGGGGACCTAACTAAAAGCCATATTCTACACATAACCCGCATGGATAGAAAATACAAACATATTCAATATTCTTGCACATCCTAAGAAAAAGCAAGACAAAACATACTAAAAAATGTAGATAACATGACTAACAGGATGACAAAATAAACTTAAAGCAACCTAGCTGAAGGCGGCTCCACATCCCTATTGAAGCTCTGCGCCTCAAAGGATAATAGGAAACAAGAACTCGAACAAGAACATAAAAAGAACAACCAGCCCGTATAATCTAAATTCCATAGTAGCCACAATCGGTCCTCATCATCGCCAAAAAAATACCAAAATCTCACAAGCTAAAAAAGTCAAAGAACCTAATTCTCTCGCAAGAGAACCGTTACTCGAAAAACCATCGAGCTCATCTTCACGTCCTAGTGAGTGAGGAATCAAACACCTCCCAAACACTATAAAGAGCTGATAAAAACTACTAAGAACAATATTAAAGTTGCTAAGAAAGCAACATTCATACCCATGTTACCCAAACACGGCACAATACCAACGGTATTTCACAATATCATCACTTGATCGAAATAGCATCTATATGCTAGCACTGCACAAAACAAAATCTATTGGCACAATTAGGCAGCAAAATGGTATTATGCATGATCCCCATGGGCACCACCATGGTTGATGTCATATTCCACTACACCACTAGTGTCTAACAACTGTACATACTAGCAAACCTCAAAACCACATTGCATACCCTTGATTGCCGAACAATTCGAGAGGAATACTAGGGGTATTTTCGCCGATGATTTTTTTTTACAACCAAGCTTCTACCAATGGTTTTTAAAACAATCAATCACCTGCCAAGCCCACATGCATTACCCATGTGACTCTCCCATCATCTTCTTTAAACGTAAGATAATAACAAACCAGAGTAGAGCCACACATTACGGGATCATACCGAGAATATAGCTCATCTTCACCCTTCAACTCTCATGTTCCAGACTTAACCCATTGGTAGAGTACTTGAACAAAATCTTCATTGATGAATCAGCAAAAAGAGCCACCGATTCTGTAACGATCAGGTGCAGACCCTAGTTGTAACAACCCAGTTGATAACAACCCGTGTAAAGACCTAACCTAAATCCTAAGTATTAGTGACAAATAGTCCACGAGATCATAGAACACAGAAGAAATTCAGAACCCTAACTCGAATCGAAAACCTTAAGTTCTACCCAGAAACTCTAATAAGGTCTAAAATTCAGAAAATAAAATATTAGCACCCGGAGAGTCTTCTAACATTCCAAATGAAGTAAATACCATGAAATAATGAGTTAAAAATAAAAAATTCTCATAAATAGAGTAAAATGATCATTTTTCCCCAAGTACAGCAAAAAGTCTTAAAAATTTAAATTTTGACACATGGATACCCTAAATCAAAGATTTAACTACAATTAAGTAGCAAAGGATAAAATAACATAAAAAATAACAAAATTACCCCTTAGTGGCCGACCACCTTGGGAAGAGTGCCAAAAGTGAAATTTTACTTTCTTTTTAGCTTAAAATAATGAGAAATGTATTAAATTAAGTATTATAATGATCCAATACTTGTTGAACATACATAATAATATAGTGTTATAGATCAAAAAAAGCAAACAAATCATTATTAAAATTCATACACAACATAATAAGTCAAAAAGTCATATTACCAAAATAGTTTAATTTGACTTAAAAGACAAATCAATTTAATCAATTGTTATGGAAACTATGATAGTACATGAAAATACTATATTTATCATAAACATACTTAAATAATTGGTCTCAGTAAGAAAAGACACCAAAAAGATATAACAAATTAACTTTTAATGCATTTTCTTGCATAAAAGGGAACGCAAACTAATGCAAAATTCCTTGATTAATGTGGGGTCAGGTTTTTGTCTCCCAAATAGCCTCCTAGCTATATTTATCTTCCCCATATCTGATTTTTAGCTCTCAAAAGTTGCACCCATTCAATTCACCTCATATCTCATTTAATTAAAAGAAGAAAAAGTCTTTCAAATGTACCTTTTTGTCCCCTCCATGTTCCCTAGCCTTTTCCTATATAAACCAAGCCAAACACCCTGTTCTTCCCTTCATATTTTTGTGCAAGTGAGGTAGAGAAACCAGAACCACTTGCTCTATAGTGATATGGTGAGTATGAGGAAGAAAAAGGAAGAAGAAGGAAGGAATCAAGGAGATTTTTAAAAGCCAAGCCCAAATCCATCCTCCACCCTCCACCCTCATTTGATCTCTCAAACATGTAAGTAAAATATCTAAATCTTGTGTCTAATATCCCTCAAAATATCTCTCAAAATATCTCTTTAAACACTCTAAGAATCAAGAACTGAAATCAAACTGAAAAGGTGTCGTAGTTGAAAATTTGGGGCTGTTATGTTTATATGTGATATGAGATATTGTTGTATATTGTTATCATTGAGTTTGATGACTTTTAAGTGTTCTTGAGCCTTTATATTAAAGTCTAAAACATAAGCATGCAAAGAAATAGAACAAAAACTTGACATGACATAAGTAGAAGACTTGAACCCTAAGAGACTTGATTTTTGAGAATATAGATGTTTCTGCCATGAACTTTGGAATGCCATAACTCAATATAGAAAATTGATATAAGCATGCTATTTAATTACAGATTTATATTGTTGTGTTGTCTTTCATCTAAAGTTTATTTCAACTCATTTGCACAAGTAGAACTTGAGATATTGCAATTTTACTAAAGTGTGCCATTTTTCTACCAGTCAACACTACTGACTTAGAAACCCTAGTTTAAAGTGAGATCCGAATGTTGGTCAAAACATTAAAGTTATAGATAACATCTATATAAATCTATCCACAAAAAATGAGCACAAAATATTGAGTTTTGATTGGTCTAAATCTCTTTAAAAGTCTTTGTGGAGTTTCAGCTCTCAAGGGACACTTCTGTCACATATTTGTGTGTAGCCCAAAAGTCCTATTTTTAATGACCTATTCCAAAAGTAGTTTACGTGAACATTGTAGCTAACATATTCAAGTATTTTATGTCCAAAAATCAGACCTTAAAGCCTCCGGATAATACCCCAAAACCGCTTCAATCCGTCTGTCCAAAATCGGTTCTGCTGAGTTTTGGCGACTAATAGAACCTATTTTCTAAAATGGTCAAAAAGTCCAACTTGTTCCAAACAACTACCCTTAGATCTAAACATGAAACTTATAGAGCACTTATTGAACTAGAACATACTAAAGAAATGGGCTCATTTGGACTTGAGAAAAGTGCTGAACCGTTTTTGTTTAGGATGTTTTGTTCACCCTTGTGCCTTAGGTTTTGACCTTGGTGTTAAACATGAGAGTTGTAGAAAATATTTTTATCTAAATGGTGTATAAAAATCGTAACTTGATTCTAAATCTAGATATCCCAAAATATTATTGGCTCTTTTAATTTAATACATGATTTTTTTACCTTAAAAGTTGCTAAGTGTGAATTAAGTACCCCTTACTATGAGACCCGAGTTTGTAAATGAAGTTTGATTTGAATTAGTTGATTAGTGTTTCTAAGTGAATGTATGATGCTTTTGAATCCATGCCATTATGTTGAACATATCTTGAGAATTGTAGCTTGTGCTTCACATACCTGTACTTTATGAATTGCGAGTTTTATCATTAACTTTGCTATGCTAGTTGATGCCGTGCTATAGATAGTGGTACTTGAGATTCATATTTCACATCATGGGCATTGTCACTTGCATCTTGGTATATTGGAGTCCATCTGTGTAAACCGTTGTGGCTATGTTAATTTTGGGCTATGAATGTCCTGAGTCGCGTTACATCCTGAGCCGTATCACGTCTTGAGCTGAACTATCGCTATACGCCATAGTGATCGAAAATGTTGATGTACGGGAACCTAACGTACGGGAACATAATGGTGCCATTCAGATTATTGTATTAGATATGTTAACTTTGGGTCATGTATGTCCTGAGCCATGTTACGCCCTGAGCCGTATCACATCTTGAGTCGAACTGCCGCTATACGCCGTAGTGATCCGGAATGTTGATATACGGGAACCTAACGTACGAAAACATAATGGTGCCACTAAGAATTCGATTGGTTGATTTATAATCGGGACGGGTTATGTTGAGTTGTCTTTAATCTAAGCATGTTCTTTATGTTCAGATTTATATTTTTGTGTTATCTTTCATCCAAAGTTGGTTTCAATTCATTTGCACAAGTAGAACTCGAGATATTGCAATTTTACCAAAGTGTGTCATTTTTCGACCAGTTAACACTACTGACTTGGAAACCCAAGTTTAAAGTGAGATCCGAACTTTGGTCGAAACATGAAAGTTGTATATAATATGGATATCTATCTACCCACCAACAATGTGCACAAAATATCGAGTTTTGATAAGTCCAAATCCCTTTGAAAGTCTCTATTGAGTTTCAGCCCTCAAGAGATACTTCTGTCACATATTTTTGTGTAGCTCAAAACTTCTATTTTTAGTGATCTATTCCAAAAGTGGTCTATATGAACATTGTAGATAACATATTGAAGTATTGTTTTCCAAAAAATCGGACCTTAAAACCTCGGGATAATACCCCAAGATCGCTTCAAACCGTATGTCCAAAACGACTCTGCTGAGTTTTGGCGGCTGACAAAACCTATTTTCTAAAATGGTCAAAAAGTATAACTTGTTCCAAAAAACTACCCTTAGCTCTAAGCATGCAACTTGTAGAGGACTTGTTGAATTAGAACATACTAAAAAAATGGGCTCATTTGGATTTGATATGACACCCAAAAACTGAGACAACAGAAGCATGCTTTTGGTAAAATCTTAAGAAAAGTGCTGAACTATTTTTGTTTAGGATGCTTTGTTCACCCCTTTACTTTAGGTTCTAGCATTGGTGTTAAACATGAAAGTTGTAGAAAATATTTTTATCTAAATGGTGTATAAAAATCATAACTTGATTCAAAGTCTAGATATCCCAAAACCTTGTTGGCTGTTTTAATTTAATACTTGATTTTTTGCCTTAATAGTTGCTAAGTGTGAATTAAGTATCCCTTACTATGAGACCTGAGTTTTTAAATAATGTTTAATTTGAATTAGTTGATTAGTGTTTCTAAGTGAATGTATGATGCTTTTGAATTCATGCCATCATGTTGAATCATATCTTGAGAATTGTAACTTGTGCTTCACATAGTTTAAGAATTGCGAGTTGTATCATGAACTTTGTCATGCTAGTTGATGCCGTGCTATAGATAGTGGTACTTGAGATCCATATTTCACATCATGGGCATTGTCACTTGCGTCTTGGCATATTGGAGTCCATCTGTGTAAATCGTTGTGGATATGTTAACTTTGGGCTATGTATGTCCTGAGCCGTATTACGTCCTGAGCCGTATCAGGTTTTGAGCTAAACTGTCGCTATACGCCATAATGATTGGGAACATTGATGTACGAAAACCTAACGTATGGAAATATATCTTGAGCCGTGTTATGTCCTGAGCCGTATCACGTCTTGAGCCGAACTGCCGCTATACACCGTAGTGATCGGGAACGTTAATGTACGGGAACCTAACGTACGGGAACATAATGGTGCCACTCAGAATTTGATCGGTTGATTTATAATCGGGATGGGTTATGCTGAGTTGTCTTTCATGATTCTAAGTCTAGGGCATCCCTGGTTTCTATTTTCAAAAATGTTTTGGGATGAATTCCCCTTGTGCACCCTAGGTGTGTCCTTAGTGTTTGAAATGGTTTATCATAAATATTGTTGGGTACCATGAGTTCGTCGCTAGCATTCTAATTTCAATAGCTTAGACTTTGGGTTGACTCCGACGAAGGCATCATGAGTCTTAAGGTAGGACGGACTACTTGATTTATGTCTGATATGATTGATTAAAATGGTTTATTGAATTTGTTGGCCTGGAGTATGGCGCAGACCCCACGCCACTACCATTGAGTAAAACAGCTAAGGCATGAAGCCAAAGCGCGCGTTTACTATTTACCACGAGGCACGATGATAACTTTGGTGATCAAATACCCGTGAAAGTCTACTATGGTGATTCCTGGTGTGGAATTCCTGTTATAATCTGGGTGCATGTGGGTTGGGCATCTGCATTTCAAACACGGCATCTCATATGCACATGTTTATTGACTTATCTGCTATCTTGTCATAAAATTGTCTGTCTCCTTCACTATAAGCCATACTGGTGTTATATGGTATGTGTTGCGGTGAATTTTATGCTGTGAGATTAGTTAGAAGGTTAGAGCATTTTTTTTCTGGGCCTTGACTCATGGCATTCATGCCAGAGGTGAGGAGGAGTTCTTGGAGGAAGTCATTCAAGAGAGAGAAGAAAAGTTTGAAGAACATGGTGAGTTCCAAGAGCACATGGATCCCGCTGGTGCTTTCTAAGGAGTGGAGACCTCTGCTTGTCTTATATTCAGTTTTTTTTGATGACGAAGGAACCACCTCAAAGCTCCCTCTGGACCCACCCTTAAAGCGTAAACCTCCGGATACCTGCAGTTTTCTCGTGCTTAGTGTAATTTTTGAAATTTCTTGATGAAACTGTAGTAGTTATGTACTTTTGAACGGTTTAGAACTCCTTTATGATGTAATAACTAACGTATGTAAATATGAATAAATGGTTAGAATATCTATTTATTTATATTTATATATGTCCCGACGTGCCCAAAGAATGGGGCGTCACAGATTCTCCAAACTAAGATTGCGATGGTTACGCTCTACACATAACTTGAAACCATTACTATGAACTCTGCCCAACATGTGGTGGGGCAGATCATGTGGCCTAAGATGCCCTTTGCCCCACATACCCCTAGGGTTCAAACCTTGGGGTATCCCATTCCCCACTTAACTACTAAAAAAAAAAAAACTCTGCCCAACACCTAACACCTACTCTGCACAGCAGCGGAGCCCACATCGCACACGCAGCGAGTAGACTCATGCATCATCTTCTTTCTTAGAACTGAGCAACAGGATGACCAAAACCAAGAAAATATGCACATCATCCATATGTTCAAAATAATCCACTTGGAACGATAGACTAGGTTTAGTATAAGAAAGATCTAGTGCAAAACTAAAATTGAAATCAAACCCAAAATCACCGTGGATGTCTGTAAAAGCTCGGTTTAACAAGCCCAGAGCGTTGAAACCCGCGACTAAACGACCCATGAACAGATCTTCTCTTTGCATGAGATTCAACTCCACAGAGCTAACTCCAACAAAACTAAAATGGAATAATGGAGAAAAAAAGTAGTCTACAAACATACTCACAAGCAGCAACCAAAAGCGGTTGCTCCCCAGAACCGAAAATACATAGTTTGCTCTGAGTTGAGACTACCGAATTCGCTCCGTAGTCGATCTTAGACAACGCTTACCATTTCACAATCGAACCCAATCATCGATGGAAGCACATCAAAACTGGAGTGATAAACCTCGAAGATGCTCCATAAATCCTAGGTACAAAGATCAGTGTTATCATCGTAACAAATTCACCATACGAGACCTTAGGGAGAGCTTTCTCTAGAGAAAGAAGCTCTCCTCGTTTCTGTGTGTTCTTTTATATGGTTTTTGTAGCATATAAATTATGTATTCCAGTAATTAGTATAGCATATTCTATTATCTTTCACTTTTATATTTTTTCTTAGTATGGTGAGAGGGTTCTCCGAGTCCCTTATCCCATGCATCTAACAAGTTCTACTGGTTAAACGATAAACAAGTGGGTTATTGTTTTTACTAAATTGTGCTCATTTTCGCACGAAAATCGAACACACTCTATAACGCGTTCATTTTCGTGCACCGTGATGGCATTATGTGTTTTTAATCATGTTTATATAGATCATTTGTATTATACATTTTTGTTAATTTTCGTGCCAAAAAATAAACACATTCCAAAACGGGTTCATTTGCACACACTACGGTGACATTAGGCATTTTCGTGCGAAAAAGAAAACACACTTTAAAAAGTGTTCATTTTCATGCATCACAAAGACATTTTTCATTTCAAATGGAAAACTGAACACACTCCAAGCGTTCATTTTCGTGCGAAAGAACAAACACACTCTAAAAGGCGTTCATTTTCGTGCACCGCGATTGATTTTTGAGTTTCGTTCATCTTTTTGTGAAAAAACAAACGCACTCTAAAAGTGTTCATTTTCTTACACCACGATGGGTATATACATTTTCATTCATTTTTATGCAAAAAAAGAAACACACTACAAAAAGCAATTATTTTCGTACGAAAACCTAACACACTCCAAAAGGCATTAGTTTTTGTGCAACGCGATGACAGTATGCATTTTTGTTCATTTTGGTGCAAAAAAAAACACAAACTAAAAGACATTCATCTCGTGCACCGCAATGACGTTATGTGTTTTATTTCATTTTCATGCGAAAGAGAAAACACATTCCAAAAAGTATTCATTTTCGTGTATCACGATGACATTATACTTTTTCGTTCATTTTCATGCGAAAAAAATAAATGAACTCCGAAAGTCCTTCATGTTCAGGACCACCAAGACATTATGCATTTCTGTTCATTTTTGTGCGAGTTCAACCTTGCCCTCTTTGGGTACTGTAGTGGTTCTCCGTATGGGCTTCCATGGTGGTCTTGGCTTCCATGGTTTTTATCAGACATAAGTTTTCCCCAATTTTTTTTGGTTATGGATGGTGCCCCTGCTCTAGATTGAGCTCGGGGAGGTGTAGCCATGGCTTGGTGTGTATCTGAGGTGGTCTATGTGAGAGATTCTTCCTTGGGTCGAACCAATCGTGTGGTTTAATCTTCTTTGTTTCTATCTGGTTTCTGGACACGTCTAGGTTTGAAGTAGTGGCATTTCTGTTCTGTGTTTAGTTCAGCTTTCTTTGAATAAGCTATTATAGTGATATTTTGTCATCTTTGAATTAGGCTTGTTTTGTCTTATGTATGGATGATATTATTCGACTTAGAGAATATTTTTTTTCTTGGGTAATTAATTGTAATATAAAAGAAAGAGAAAAAATTACATGATTACAAGGGGAATACCCCAGAATATTACATGAATACCACTAGGCATCTACGTCCTACACATATTTAACAAATAAAACCAAACCCTCGCTCTAAGCAAGAAAAAGTTAAGGACAAAGCATATTCCACGTACAACTCGCGTGGATAGGAAACAAAACCTACGTACAAATCCGCGGACAACCCGCACAAATAGGGAAGCATCAACCATACAAACAAGGATAAAACCAGTAAACATGCCAGAAGAACTAACAAACTCTTTATCCCTACTGAAGATTGGCTCCTGCAAAAATAGACTCCAAAATTCAAACAGGAACAAGAGATAATAAGAAATCCAGCACGTAGAACTGGTCATCCAAGCCCAAAAGAACTTAAAACCTACTGAAGCTTGGCTCCTTGAAAGGCGCCAACCCTCGAACACCAAGGATCTGACTAAGGTGAAGAGCAGATCCCAACACCCAAGCAAGGTAACTCAGTCTCTTAGTGATAGTCACGCTCCTCTACTAGGGAGGGAAGGATAGAGTCTAGATCACCCCGCTGAAGTGAAGGAAGAAGTCCATACCAAAGAGAGATCCTAAAATCAAACAAAAATAGCCTAAGGGAAACCAGTAGAGGTATAAGAGTAAACTGCCAGAGGTAGTGAACCCCGAGCCAGCCAAGAGGAAGCAACAAACAGATCAGCTCTAAAATCTTCAAGTCGACCTGCCAACGCAAATATCAACATCCTCTGCGCATAGGGTCGCTAAACAGAAGTGGTGGAAAGTCCCAACAAGTTAGCAAAGAAAAGGCAGAGAGAGTATCCCCGAAGAATCCAGTAAAGAGAACCCTAGGCCATCCCAAAAGAAACTCTACCATCGGATCCAGACGAAGCAGACTAATAGCTACATCCCTACTCAAAGAACCACCTAAGATCCACACCAAAATAGGCATGTCTCAACAACAATATTCAATATTCTAAATCCAAAAATGGGCCCACCATTACGTTCTAAGCTGGTCCCACTTTACTGCTTGATTAACAAAATAGCCTAAGAACTTGACCCACCTTGCCTCCAGCGGGAAAATAGGTTATAAGGTTCTGAGCAACCCTTGTTGCACAAGGCATTTTGCCTAACAACATTTCATGTGAGCCCCAATGGACCCAACAAAAATAAAAAATCACCCATAGTTTGAAAAAATCGGAATGACTTAGAGAATATTATTTTTGGGTTCTCATTGTTATCGATCTGGGTTTCATAGATTAAGTTCATAGATTGTTTGTCCTTATGGTAATAGCGGTGGTGATCCTTCTAGCAGCTAAGCTATGATTGTAGCTGGTTGTGGGTTTCTCAGTCTAAAAAGTGTACGTAGGAATTTTGTTCTTGGTTTATGCATTGTATAATGTTTGCTACTGTGGTCTCATGAACACGGTGGTATGGACCAACACCTGGTGTTAGTAATATGGAATCATATTTTTTCTCAGTGTTTACTATGGATAGAATTGGTTCATCATTTGGACTGAGCCTTGTGCTGATGTTCTTTTGCGATGATGGAGTTAGTGATGGTCTGGCAGCCATGGTTGTTAAGCACAATTCGTAAACAAGTAAAGTGTTGAAGATAATGTTATGTCACGCGCAGGTTGGCGCTGCGTAGTGTTAGTACTATGTGATGTGTACAATTGATGGAGCTGAGCTAAATGATCTGACTGAATGGGCCCACCGCACAGCTACAATTGGAAGAGCACTTAGTTGAAGAGTGCAGTTGGTTGTGTGATGGTTTGCGTGTGTCAGCTGCTTCAACAACTGTATCGCCGCTTCTAGATTATTTTAAGCTGTGGATCTCACGCTGCTAGGAGATGCTGCAGTAGCCTATGTTGTCAAATGTCACCTATAGGCTATTATTAGTGTACAAGTATGTGAAAAGTGATGGTTTGTGATAGGCAAAAAGTAGATCTGTTGGCTACACAATTGTATTATTTTAGTCAAAAGGTTTGTTGTGGGTCCTGCCACTTTGATAAGGTTTTATTTTTGGGGTGAGCTCGCTTATGGGAAAAGCCATTTGGTGAGTGCTTGGGTCTGAATGGGTAAAATGATTATACATGTTCCCTTTGAATATATAAGTGATTTTCGAGTGGGCTATTGTGCGCTGATGGTATAGGACAAGGCTCGTTATGATGCAGCTACGTTTTATGGATCTACGATAGCGTAACTCAGGATATATTGTGGGCTCTGTTTGGTGGGCCTATTTATTTAGTAGGATTTTTGCAAGTGGAACCCGCGGGGCTTATTCGACCGAGGTTCCCTTTGACCAGATGTGATACATTGTGATTATGATGATTCTCTGTGGCTTCTGTTGATAGTGTTGTTATATGATTTAGGAGGTGCTCATTTCCTTAACTGTTTAGGCTACATTAGCTAGGGTGTGGAGGTGGGACTGTTGGCGATTTTGGTTAGATACTGGCCTTCTATTTTCGTGCTTAGGTTTTCCTTGGGGCTGTCCTATCTCATGCGCCTTAGCGCCGTGATTGAGAACCAACTTTCTTCTACCTCCTAAGCTTCCAGGGTTTTGAGTTCTTCTCAGTTATATTGCAGTTCTTAGCCAAGGTTTCAGAGGAGTTTTGGGGTGCCATGTACTACTGTGTGTTGTGGCCCTCTTATCGTCTTTCTTTTGTGAGCTTGGTGTCTATCTTTCTCTCATTCCACACAAGGAGAGTGTTCCTATCGCACCCAGGAGAACGTTGTTTATTTGTGATGCTGTATTTACTTTGGTAAGTCTTGGGTTGGGCTATTTGTAATAACCCGAACTCAAGATATAAATAAAAAAAAAGAAAGAACATCTCAAAAGAAACGAAATCTCGAACCTAAGTTCGATAACAAGAATCGGCTGGACCGATTAACTTTTTTGAGCCTGAGACCCGGGATAGAGGGGGAACCACACAAGCATATATTAAAACCCTAATGTTGAGGATAAGAATTCAAAGTTATAAGTCCAAGTCATT
>JAOTRH010073874.1:0-17686 GCA_034768845.1 Heliamphora exappendiculata | reverse complement strand
TTCCATTATGGAGGGTTATCCCCTGAAATTAATAGCCACTCATGGCTGTTGGTTTCCAGGCTTCAATTGCAATTGAATGGCCAATCGAATTGTAATTGATCCAGCTAGTGAAATCTGGATTTCAAGACCCAATGAAATTCACAGATTCCAACAACTAATAACTTGGGCTTAAGTTTTTGGGGTGCATTATTAAGCTCTTTAGTCAAGTTATTGGACAAGTGGTCCATTTGGTTTATTACAAATAGTATTAAACCCAACGTTAGTCCCAATGTTGGGCTATGTGGTAGTGTGAACAGATGAGTAAAGACTCCGGAGAGAGGTAGAGGGCCCGAAGTTATATATTTTGTGCACACTAATGGGTTACTTTGTATTCGCTAATTGGCTGCTATCTACACCCCAACTAGGAAAAGAACTTGGGCCATAAGAAAAGGGTGTCGCGTATTTAGATGGGAATATTGTGACATCTCATCCCATACGGCGGAAGATAATAAATAAATACTAATATATAGTATAATTTTGTGAGTTATTACTAATAATTTGTGCTTAAACTTTTGAACCGCATTGTTAGACTCTTAAATTAGTCAAGTTATTGGACTAATAATCTACTTAGATCGTTACATCTTCATTCTATAGTAAAGAAAACAAGTAATTAATGAAGAAGAAGATTTATTTATTTATTTCTTCCCAAATCACACAAATGAAATGAACTATTAAAGTTAAATAAATAGAAATATATCCATCTCTATCAATATATATGTAAGGGAGTATTTGGCAAAACTAGTGCTACTTGTCACACCCCCAAACTTGAGACACGTGAACACCCAATAAAAATCCGTTTTATGATACCATAGATCTGACTAACCGTTTGACCCAATGAGAATTTTGAAAGAAAATCAAAACAAATTCACAACTTTTGAAAAACACACTTTCGAGAGTTCGATTTATGTAAAAGAATGGTCTAGAAGAAATAAGGTAAAAATTCCAAGAGCTAACCTTCCAAACAAACAAACACATTTTTTGAAAAAAAAATTGCCCAAACCGTTCGAGCAATCTAAGGACCGATCAAGCGATTCATGCATACCCTCAATTCTTTCCAACACGCTTCAAACAACAAAGAGTTCCTTTTTGATCGCTTGATGGACCGTTCGCGGTCTGACTTTGGACCACTTTTGTGAAGACTAAGTTTGAAACCCAAAACTTCACATGTTTCATGCATGTTGGTAAGCCTCGTAGTATGAAATAAAGTACTCAAAACTTTTTAAAATATGGTCTCAAAACGTCCCGCGAAGTACAAGGGCCACACACACAACCCGAAAACCAATTGAAAGCATGTGATATAACTTAAAATGAAATGAACCAACCCAAGGATCCTCCCACGTCCAAACGTACATGCATGCAATCCATGAGTACGTAGCCTTAAGGGCTAACAAAACGAATACCCACAAAACCAGAATCGAACCTTTGTATGAAATGAATTACATTTGTAAGATATACATTTCTTAAAAGATATTTCTATATTTGTGTAATTCAATTCCCAAAATCTAAAAAAATGGTTGTTGAGACTAAGCTTCTCATTCGACCATCTTCTATCTATTATCACCTGAAATTGGTTAAGCACCATGAGCCAAAGATCGTAGGAAAAATACTAGATATAAACACATGCATGACATATGAGAATGATTTTATGAATGCACAACACGTTTAAACGCAAAATTGAATCCACTTTTCTTATAAATTCTCATTCACATAATCGATTTTCTTTCCTTGTTAAAACCAACACTCACACACATACCCTTTAGTCTTTTAATCCCATTATCTCAACCCCCAACACAATTATCATGAATTTCCATTTCATTTTCTTTTTTCTACTACGCAGTCATATCTTATAATTTAACAAACTGTAATAACCCGTACCATGATAATTGATAAAAATAAGACACGTGTCACTCTTTAAAATAATATAATAATATTTAAAATAATGATAATAATAATAATAATAATAATAATAATATTTGACGAGTTGTCATAAAAATAAATAATAAAATATTAGTAGAAAATTTTTAAATAAAATTTCTAAGAAAATATTATATTAAATTTTAAGTTTTGAGCTCAAAAACATACATCAAATTAAATTTTAGATAATCAAAGATCAAGATAAAAATTTATTATATGGTTAGAAAATTTTTATTCAAATTCTAATTTCACGATAAATCATAAAATAATATTAAAAATTTATACTAAATTTTTTAAAAAAATTTAAATTAAAAATTTTACATCAAAAATTATACAATGTATAAATTTATGAACCTCTGCACACTTGTCAAACAATTAAGCATCTGTCAAACAATTAAGCACCAAGTTGCACCTTAGGGACAGACGTCCCTCTGTTGCCTATAAATAGATCGAGATAGCTACTTCTCATCACAGACCAACAAAATTGTCTGAGAAAGGAATATTTAAAAAAAAAACAGACTTTAGAATTGAAGTAGCAGAGAAGAAACAGAGGCTCGGGAAGGCTCTGTTTTTTTTCACGCCGGCGCCATGACCCCGCCCCACCACGCCATCGCCAGCCATCACCATCCGCTACCGCGCCTCCTCCGTCGCTCGTCGCCGCCGACGACACCTCCTTCAGCAACCTCGTTGGTCTCTCTCTCTCTCTCTCTCACCCGTGGTTCTCCCCCTCCCTTCGGAACACCTTCATCACCGGGAACATCCCACCCCATGCACGCGCCGTGTGTGTGTGTGTTTGGTTGCATCTAAATTATTTATAACTTGTTCCATAGCTTTAGAATAAAAAGGATTTTCTAGATTCGAATAAAATGGTTATTGTATGTTTAGGAATAAACCAGATTTTCTAGATTTGGATAAACTGATTATTGCATGTTTGGGACTATTGGTTTAAATTCTTGTTTTAAAATTTAAAGAGTTGAAAAATAAAAAAAGATTTTCTAGATTTGTTACACTGGGTTTGTTGTAATGTTTAGGAATTATATTTAGGTTTAATCTGGGTGTGTAAATGTGAGGCGTTGTGTGTTGCAGTCTGTAGTTGAGTGTGTGTGTGTCGTGAGACAGTGTGTGCATGTGTGTTTAAAATTTATGAGAAACCGTGTGTGTTTGGGATTATTTGCATGTGTTGTTTGGGGAATGTTGGGTGCTACGAAAATTATTTTATTTAACCTGTTAAGAGGAATTTTTTTTAATAGAAAGTTAAGGAGCTAAAATAAACTGTTCTATTCTTCTTCTTTTAAAAGAATTATATTCTAGAATGAGAGGTAATTTTAATAGTATTTGGTTAAGTTAAAACAAGTTTTGAAAAAAAAAATACTCAGAAAGATCTTTTTGTATCAAACATTTAAAAGTCTAGACAAAATAATATTAAGACTGTTGTTCCTTTAAAAGTTAAATAAAAGTTTTTCTTTAGGAATTTTAAATCGTAAATAATCATAATAGTCAAAAATTTTAAAATTTCGTACGAGATTAGTATCCTACACTTTCGTAGAGATTTTGGTTTTTGCTAGGCATCGAAGTCTTGTCACAGCGAGATTAGGAAGTTGGGATCGAAAACGAGGAGATAGTGTTGTCGCATCTAAATCGATGTGAGAGTGCTTAAATATTATTTTGAACAGAAATGCATGAATTATGATTTAAATTTGCTTTATATCCATGTTTTGAAGTATAAAAAATTATGATAGTATGATCTTTTATTCAAATGCCATGATATTTCTAAATATGATATCTGTACCATTTGAAAAGCATGTGTTTGCGATATAAATATTTTGACAAATGCCATCGATATTATGAGATGATGTTCCTTACAAGGGTTTTCAGCCCTTTATATCCCGTTAGGGGAGATTGCCCAATTATGGGTGTTGGTTCTCCCTATGGGGGAGGTTTCTCGTTGAGCGGGGGTTTTTGCCTTAAAGGCTTTACAGGCTAAGTCCAAGACAGCACATACCACTCGTGCTTAGTGGAGAGTGGCTTTCATTCCATCACGTTGCTATTTGTGCATTGAGAATTGAAGTTACGGTACCGTCGGAACTCCCGGTTGTGAGGTGGACGACTACTTGGTCACTGTTGGGTATGAGTTATGAATGAGACACGATTATTTTGAATTGTGGCGGCTATGCCAGAAAGTTTACTTATGATTTATGAGACAGTGAATTCAATAAATTGTGACTGATGAGCTTAAATGATGCTTTTGCAAAGCATGAGAAAGTTTTTATAATTCATGGGATGATGTGGAATGTAAATGTTGTATTTTACATCTCTGATGAAAAACATGGTATTTTTGTATCCCTAAATAAAATGACTATTTTCTGTTTTGTTCATTATAATACTAAATGCACTCTTCTGTAACCTTTGTGGTTGCAGATAGCCGGGGTGATTAGAGTTGGTCCACCACAGTTGTTAGGTCCGTAGACTCAGGCTCGCAGTCAAGCGTCTTTTTACTTAAATCTTTAGTGATCAGGACCTGAAGTGGAAAGTTTTTGAATGTATGGAAAAACGTATCAATGATATGTACAGCTGCTTTGATACTATGCACAGATAATTACAGTTTGACTAATACAATTATTCTTTAACTGTGTTTATATCACATTAAGTTTCGGCCCTAGAGAGGGGATGTGACACAAACACCCTTCTTTTGTTGATTTAATTAAGTGCCAAGCTTGAACTGCGCTTCTAGACCCAGGTGTATTTATCACCATTAGGCCACGCGAGACCCAATGGATAAATACCCATTTTATAGCCTGCATACTTTTATAGGGATTAACCCGAAGGAATAATCTACCTTACATTGCGTAAGTTTTTGGTCTTTTACTGAGGAACTACTCGAGCCCAATCTTAGTTACTCAATTCAATAGCACGGTACCTTAATTATATTAATTATATTTAAAACACTAAGAGTCTAACAGTCAAACCGGTTCCACTCGCCAAACTCGATACTATTAATATTTCAATTATCAACAATTCAAATATCTATATCATCTTATATTTAAATTCACATGATAAGCCACGATCAAGTCACAAAACTCATACTTTCACATACATCTAACAATCCTTGGAATTTATTCACAATTCACAACATAACACTAAACTACTTTCACCCATACTCAAGTTTCATGAATTTTACTTATTAATTAGATAATATAAGCCCAAATTTATCAAAAATCTAACCAATTTTACCATTCGGGTTCAATAATCCAAAAATCCCCAAATCTCCATGATTTTGGAAAAAAACAAAATCCTAACTTCCCAAGACTCAAATCAAAGGTTCTCACATGATATTATTAAGATCAAAACATCACAAATCCTCTAAAATCTCAAGATTTAACATGTTTTAACCCCAACCCATAACCTAGGGTTTTTAAAATATAAATTTTTTGTATTTTCATAAATAAACTCGAAATATACAACACATTTTCAACAAATCTTCATATATAGTCATAGATTTTACTTCTTAGATGATGATGTTACAAGGACCAAGCCTCTAGCAAGCTCCACCCACTAAAAATGCCAACCAAGGGATGAGGAAGAAGTTTTCAATGCCTAAGATGATCTTTCACCGACGTAAAGCCAAAAGATGAGCAAGAAAATCCACCAAGGAAGAGGTAAGAGGGATCAAAGATGTTCCACTAACAAGCCTAGGATTTTTATTTCAGCATAGAGAAAAAAAGGAGATGAGAGGAAATGACTTGGGAAATTCAAAACCCGAACTTATAGATACTCTCTGCCACAGACCGCTCGATCGGTCTCTGAACCGCTCGAGCGGTCCCTTGCTGGAAGGCTCACCGAGAAAGGGATATGCACATAAAAATTCAAGTTTTATTCTGACACCCTAATGTTCGTTCAACCAACTCACGATAAAAAATTTCATGCATAGATAAGCATAATATTATCATCCACAATCATATCTGTGATTGAATTTTAATCATTTCTCATAATTACACATTAATACACGAGGTTTAATTAAATGTTTTAAATTAAAAGGGATGGGGTCCCTACAACCTCCTCCACCTAGAAAATTTCATCTCCAAAATTAGATATACATCAAGAATCAAACAACTCGGGTACTTCTCATGAACTCTAGACTTTCGTTCCCACGTAACTTCCTCAACACCGTGGTGAAGCCATAAAACCTTTACATAAGAAATGGTTCTACCTCAAAGGACTTATTCTTTGGTATCAAGGATTCTCACTGGTCTCTCCTCATAAGTAATGTCATCCTTAACTCTCAAGTCGTTCCAATCTAACATGCGTGATGAGTTCGATTCATACTTGCGCAACATGGACATGTGAAAAACATTATGTACGGAAGTTAATTGTGGTGGCAAAGTAAGGCGATAGGCCACCTCTCCGATCTTATCAAGGATCTCAAACAGTTCTATGAAACACGGCAACAGCTTTCCACTCTTCTTGAATCTCATCAAACCCTTTCGTGGCGAGACTTTTAAGAACACATGGTCTCCCACCTTTAATGCCAACGGTCTCCTCCTCTTATTTGTGTAGCTCTTCTGACGAGTCTACACGGTCACTAAACATTTACAGATTGCAACAACCTTCTTTGTGGTCTCACGTACAAGCTTAGGCTCCAACACAACTGTCTCCCCAACGTTAGCCCAACAAATCGGTGACCTACAAGGCCTATCATACAATGCCTCATAAGGCGCCATCTCAATACTTGACTGGTAGCTGTTATTATAGGCGAACTCTACCAACGACAAATAGTCCTCCTAAAACCTACGAAAGTCTAGAATACATGCTCGCAACGTATCTAAATTGTGCCCTTCGACTGGCCATCTATCTGAGGGTGAAAAGTAGTACTGAGAAGGAGGTTTATCCCCATGGATGACTGCAAACTCTGTCTATTAGGGTTGGTATACTAAAAATTATATTTTTAGTATTTAATTTTATTTTAATAAAATTAATTTTTTATTTTATGAGAATCTTTATGAGCAATGTATGCGTATCATTTATTTAATGTTATGCATGGATGTTCGATATTCTGTACAGTATTTAATCTGGTGTGTAGAGTACGGCTGACACACAAAAGATCAGATTTTAGGTTTTTGTAGAATAGAAATCTTTATGTTCACAGTTTAGATGAAAATGGACATACCATCGGTACAACTGTAGTACAGAATTTTAGTAGGCCTGTCCTGATTACGGGAAACAGATAATAGTGTCGTCTATTGTTTCGACTCTCTGTGTTAGTACACTTTGTATGTATTGAATGGGACATTTAGGGTAATTAATTTCATACTGACTATATAAATTAATTCACACCCCAAGATTATTATGAATAGTGCTTATCCTCTTAATCTTAAAATAATTATTAATTTGTATATATTTAATATTCGTTGTTTTGATTCATCAGATGGTATGATCTTATATGGGTCTATATTCCCGGTGAGTTTGGTATTCATTAAGCCCTTTCACTTAACTTATTTGACTGTCGGATAATCAAATCTACCTGCAGGGTTTGGCCCGGTCAAAACTTATAACTTTCCTTATCTAACTCAGATTAATTTAAATTGTCAGTAATTAAATTTAATTAGCAGGTATCGAGAATCTTAACGTGGGAAGAAATAGTAAGCATTTAATAACAAGAGCTCAATGCTACATGGTCTTGAGATTATGGGTTAAAGTGCAATTATAGTTCTTTAATGGTGTGAACTGTAATTCAGTATTTTATGAAAATTATAGAAACCGCTGCTGGTTTTTCATAATTGCAGATATCGTTATGAAGTTTGCTCAATTACAGAAATTGATGATACGTGTCTGTGTTCTATTGAAAATTTTACTCATAATTACTCTTCAGGTCCCTACTGTACCCCTATATATATGCGGGTAGACTGAACCAGTTTTATAACTTGTTTTCTATGACTAAAGCTGTCTTGGTTCTGCTAGTACGAGTTCTCAGAGGATTATAACCCATACTATATTCGAGAATTGCATAAGGGAATATAGTAGAAGATTTGACAGGAGTTTCAACTCGGATTCAAATCGTAGTTGAAGATTCGACAGTTAAAAATGTATTCTTTTAAATTAACTTTGGATGCATGAGTTTTATTTTGATCGTTCGTCATCAAAAGTTTTATCTAGAGTCCATTTCGGTATTTGCCCATCTAGTTAATTTTTTTACCAAAAATCATTTGTAAAAACAAAGATCTTGGCATTTTTGCCTCCAGTAATTGGTATTAGAGCCATTTTATTTTTTATTTTTGATTATTGGGGTCAAATAGTTTTAGAGCTGTTGCTAACTTTATTTTACATGCGTTCTAATTCTGATTTTATTATCGTTATTTATTTTTTCATGTTTGATTGAATGGTGTGAATGATGATTATTTTTTTAATCACGGCGGTTGACCGTGATAGTTTGAGTGTGAGCCTTCGGGACATATGATCGATGTAATAGCTAGTTTTATATTTTTAAATATCTGTTTAAATTATTTAAAAAAAGATTGAACATGTCCAAGAACACGAAGAACAGATGCGGCATCGGCGGTGGTTCGGGTTTTAACGGGCCACAGATCGCGGTAAATTTTTAATGGTTTTAAACGATTTTTTGGGTGAGTTTTACTGCAGTATTTATGTATAAAAAATAGCATAAAAATAAGTCAAAAATAGCAAAAAAAATTTACCAAAATAGCCCAATTTTCGGCGGCAGTTTTTATGATTTTTCGGGCTATTTTTGGGACTATTTTTTGTAAACTTTTTTTAAATATAAAATAGCAGTAAAATATACCTTAAAATACTATCAAAAACCAAAAAAAAACTAGGCCAAACAATGCATTAAAAAAGAAAAAAATAGTAGCAATTTTTTCTGGCGGTGGCGGCGCTATAGCAGCTGCTTTTAAGTAGTTTTCGAGAGTTTTTTGGATTGTTTTGGAGCAAATTTTTTGACAGAAAAATTTTACTTTTCAAGTGCTTCCAACGATATAAAATACGTTGAAAACAGAGTTCGAATGAGACCAGAACGGCCTCAGGAAGTTGGCTGTTAAAGGCGGCAGCGCTGGGCGTGGCAACAGCATCTTTAAGCAGTGTTTTTGGCAGTTTTTAGGCTATTTTTGAGTAGTTTGTTTAATAGAATAATAGTATTTTTCGAGAGATTTCTTTTGATATAAAGTATGTCAAAAATCGAGTTCGAAAAAAGGTCGAAAAAGCCCTGGGAAGTTGGCTCGTAGTGCTGTGGCGGGTTGCAGCCTTTTTCGAGGTTTGGGCCATTTTTTCGATCGTTTTTCGAGCAATTTTCTAGAATATTTCTTAACAAAAAAATCCTTTATTTCAAGGGCTTTCCAACTGTATAAAGCTCGTCAACAATCGAGTCCGGATGAGGCGGCATGAGCTGCCTGAAGGTGGCGGCAAGATGGTGCCGGCAGTGGTTGGTTGTTGTCAGTGACGTTCTCTCTCCTGGTACTGATTTTGATATATTTTCTGATGTATATGAGACTGATATGATATATCAGTATATATTAGATAGTATCAGGAAAGTCTGATGCAATCAAGACACTGAATCAAATACGAACATGGATTGAAACTGCTGACTCTTTAAGGGAGACTGAAACACCTCAGTGTTTCATTTGGATTATAAAATCGGGATATATGCATATCGTGTTTATATATATATACTGCGTGGATGATTGCATATCTGTTTTATTTATCATGTTAGTTTTATTAATTCAAAATTTTGGTTTTAATTAAAAATTTTGTAATGAAAAATAAAATTAAGTTTTTTAATTAATTAATTTTAATTAAATGAAAAAATTTTAAAAATTTTATTTTTTTACAAAATATCATGTTTAAGATGATTTTTTTTTATAAATTGAATATTTTGAAAAAACGTAGAAATTAATTCTGGATTTTGAATTAATTAAATAAAAAAATATTTAATCAAAATAAATTATTATTTTAAAAAAAATATGGAACAAAAAATAAAATAAATAAATGCCTTTAATCACTACCTTAACTAAAAAAATGGAGAAAAAACTGTGTATTTATTAAATTTTATTTGTTACGCATTTAAACACAAAAATATAGTTTGCCCTTGCATGGCCCGGACCTAAGAATTTGTGCCCCAAAAGCTACTTTTTACCTTTTTAAGCTTAAAAATAAAAAAAATACATAAATTAAGCATTATTTTGGCATAATACTTTTTATAAGAGTAATATACATACTAATATAATAATATAGCTCAAAAAGTAAACAAATAATTATTTAAAGTCTCTACATAATAAATAAGTTAAAAAGCTGATTATTGTTAAACTAACTTAATTTAGTTTAAAAGTCTATATTTATTTAATTAATTGCTATCAAAATTATGATAAATCATGAAAAGACAAAATAAATTATAAATACATTAATAAAATAGGTTTTAGTAGGTTTAGAAACCAAAAAGATACATAAATTATATTTTATGCATTTATATTCACAAAAATGTACCAAAATATAATTTAAAAAATTTCAATTAAATACAAAATTAGCTTTTTAGTCTTCCAAACAGGCATGAATAGAACCCCATCTGCAAAATCTGATATTGCATATCTCAAATAACTCCCACCTCTTAAGCAACCAATAGAAATTTAAAAAATTTTAATTTTAAAATTAATTACAAAAATTAATTTCCATTATAATTCTTATTATAAAAACATACCCAAAACACTCTCCTCTACATGCATAGTTTGGCTGTTGGATAATGGAATGTGACATCACCCTTGTGTCATGACCCACTATCTTGTTGGTTGTTTGTTAGTGGCTAGCCGTGCACAGTGTCCTGCGGCTTGGTGAAAACTTTGGGCTGTTTCGAATTAAAATGTGATGTGGGTCCAACCATTTTCTCTAAAACTTTTTTAAGGTTTTAGATGCTCGTAGAATACCAAGCGGTCTATGGCTGGGTCCATATAGGGTATGTGTGAGACCCTGTTTCGGTTTTTTTTGGATATATATGTATTTTTGGCATTTTTCGACGTGTTTTATGCTTATAACATGTTTCTATGCATTTTGATGCATGATTAAGTGTAAATAAACATACAGGGTTGATTCCTGGAGTTATGGGGAGTTACGGTTCGAATTTCAAAAATTAAAAAAAAAGAAGATATTTTGGAGGCCTATAAATATCAAGACTTAGATATTTTCTAAAAAGATATTTTTCAAAACTTAACGATTAAGTTTTCTCTAATTTTTTTCTGCCTTCTCTCTAACTTCTCGGGTGCTCGGGACTTGGTTTTTGACGAACCAACTGCTGATCCTTAGTATCGGCATCGAGGGATACGCATCCATCCAGTCAGAATTTGATTCCGGTGAAGCTCGATTTTGCACGTGGATCGAGACGTCAAATTTTTAACTCACCGAGGTAGGATCCTAAACTGTATAGTTGTTAAATGGTGCTATATGCAATTACATGCTGTTTCGCCGCTTAAAAATGCATGAAAATGTGGTTTAAGTTCGATAAATCGGGTTTTTAGTTTAAAAGTTATTTTTCGTTGTTTCGGTTGGATGGAATCGGGGTTTGAGAGTTTCTTTCGAGGTTTTATGGTAGTTTTGGATTTGGGTATGTCCGTGAGTTTTGAAAAGCATGCTTGGAGGCTTTAATTTAAGGTTTATACATGTTTTGGGGTTTAGAACAAAAGAAAAAGAAACGAAAACAAAAAAAGAACAAAACAGGGGCGTGGGCTGGTTGGGGCGGTGGTTGCGGCGCTCGAGCGCTGTGTCGCGCGCGAGCAGTCCAACTGTGGCGCTGAGCCGTTTGTTTCGATTATATCTCTCTCATTCGGAGTCGAAATTAGGTTATTTTTGTACTCAAATTGAAGCCCCAGAAGTCTTCTTTCTAATTACGCCTCTCTCACATTAAAATTATTTTTGTTGAAAAAGTCATGACCTAAATAGTGAGGGTGTGTCAAGTTTTTCCAAACCGTTTTTCACCCGTTTTTGACCGAATGTTTGGAAAATGTTATTTTTCATCCTTGTTGGAACTTTTTGTCAAATTCCATGTCTCTTGGGGTTTGTGGTGTCTTCGTGGGCATCGTGGGTTTGTGTTGGACGTTAGTGTTTTGGAGGTTTGGAGCTAACATTTGGGGTTGAGTCTTAGCTTTTTAAATGTTTTGATGAGAGTACGATTTTTTCTACTTGTTGATCTCCATGTTTATGGATTGAATCTTTTTATACATGCGTTGTATAATTGTATTACGGGTTTTCGTAGTTGAGCTACAAATGATTTTGAAATGTTATCCATAGATGTACCGTGACAATGAGTGTGCTGAATTGGGCTTACATAGCTCCTTGGTGAAAGTCCAAAAACGTGCGCAGAGTGGGTTCGCTACGATCCCTCGGATTAATCCCCATAAATGTGGTTTGGTTATACTTCGTCCATTGGTTATGGAAATCCGTAACGAAGTCTGTGATTGGTTAGGCTACGTCCATTGGTTGTGAAAATCCGTAAAGAATCTTATTGCCCCACGAGTGGCGTCATTGTCGTAACTCCGTATAGAATTTGTCGTTACCTAGCGAGTCTTGAATGACTGGGTTCTAGGGTAATGGGCAGGAGTCTATAGTTGTTGCCTCTGTCCGTGTGGGTGTGGTAGTGTCGGTACATATGATTTTATTTTATCTTATCTTCTCGGTTGAATATCCGAGTGGAGCATGCTATTTTACTGCTTTTCCTTAACTGTGGCATGATATCTGTCAGGATTATATGCATAGCTTCAAAGATGAAAATGGTGGTTTTCAGATGGAAAACTGGTGGTTTTGTGAGAAAAATCATTTTGGCTTTTGTGGTTAAACTAGCTCCCACCATATGATTGCATGACCTACTTTACAATTTTGATATAGTCTGTTTCTATTGGGTTTCGATTCACGGTGTGAAATTTTACTATAAAAATATTTTCAGGTGAACATGACGAGTTGACCTAGTTATAGAGGTGATAGAAGACTTGCTGTAGTTTTTTCTATTTTTGTACATGTACTTTTACATGTAATGCCTGTGATGGGTGGTTTTATATGCCTTTTGGCGATATACTTATTCATGTATGAGAATGCATGTTTATTGTTTATGAGAGCTGATCCTTGCAAAAATCTTTTATTCAAATATTGTATTTAATTTCCAATTGTAAAACCTATTTTTCTTAAATGGGTATTTTGATGGGCTTTCGCGTGACCCTGGTGTTTGGGGCATGATAACTTGGTATTAGATCTCTGGGTTTGAATACCTATGAGCCATGGAAAAGAGGGTACATCACCTTGTGAGGATGTGCGTGTGCTTGATTGCCTGTGTTTAAGCATTTTTTTACATAAGCATGATAGCCTGCTTAGCATGATGGTTGTGTATACGTGGATATGGAAGTTAGATCTTAGGATTGATTAGTCTTACCTTCGGGCATTTGGATTAACAAACTTGGGAGCAATGTTAGAGACGAGTTTCGCGGACGTGATTTCTAGTAAGGAATCTAAGTAGGTTATCCAGAGTGATGAGTCATTTTTGTTGGTTCTCCACGGTATATGAGATGTGATAACATGATCTATGTGGCTATGTGGCTATGTGTTACCATGCCTATATTTGATATGTCTTGTACGCTAGCAATAACATGTTGTGGATGCTTATCCTATTATGTTGCTTTCGTATAGAGTTATGTCTTCTCAGGGAGGACGAGGCTGAGGCCGTGGCCGTGGTTCTGGCCGAAGGGACGTTCCAGTCCCAGATATTGGGGATGCTAATGCACCCCAAAGACCTGTTGACGGAGATCTGTTGCGTGAGATGGTCGACTCTATCCAGCAACTGCTGAGGCTGCTTCGGGGAGACAGAGTATACCTGAGCCGAGGGCAACGGTCGCGATGCGTGAGTTTCACCGCCTAGACCCTCCTACATTTTCTGGGGATCCCAACCCCGCGGTTGCCACTGAGTGGCTGGAGCTGGTTACCAGGATCCTGGATTCGTTTCATATTGAGGAAGATGATCTGAGGGTTTCATGTGCCGCCTTTCAGCTGAGAGGGAGTGCTCATATGTGGTGGAAGTTTGCCAAGACCACAGTGGTAGGCACTTAGGAGGCATTCCCGAAGATATTTCTGGAGAAATACTTTCTGGCGATGTTAAGGGATCTCTACAGAGAGGACTTCCTATTTTTGACTTAGGGAGCGATGACAGTGATTGAGTATGAGGCCGAGTTCACTAGTTTATCCCGGTTTGCTCAGGAGATCATACCTACTGACGAGTTCTATGCGAAGCGGTTCGAGAGGGGTTTGAGGCCTGTTATCAGAGATAGGGTGGCAGCATTCCAGATGCAGGTCTATACAGAGTTGGTACAGATGGCCATGAAAGTGGAGGACACTCTGAATGAGACGCGCAGGGATAGGGACAGTAGGAGTCAGCAGGACGGGGGACGTGCACAGTCCCGGGGATGCAAGGACAAGCGTCAACGAACATCTGGTCTGAGTTCTTATCCGATGGGGTCATATCAGCCACAGTATTCTGCATCCACCCATCCTGTAGTCTCAACGGGACGGTCGAATCAGAGGGTGCTTTGTCATAGATGCCAACGGCCAGGACATCGTGCAACAGAGTACCGGAGTGCAGCGCCTGTTCAGGCACAGTCGCAGTCGTAGACGCCAGGCAGAGGACCACTAGTATGTTATGAGTGTGGTAGTCTGGGCACATCTGGAGATATTATCCTCGCGGAGGGAGCATTCAGAGTATAGCAGGCGCATCAGCTGCTGCATCTGGCTAGGGACGACAAACGTATCAGCAGCCGAGAGAGCTCAGACGTCTAGATTGGTGGAACATGGTGCTTCAGTACAGATGGGAAGACACTCTACAGTTTAGGGCCATAGTGAACAAGCCAGAGCTTTTGTGCTTGCAGATCCCAGTTCATCCAGAGCACCGGTAGTGCCCGATGCTGCAGGTACCACCTCCATGATCAGAGGTACTCTTCTAGTCTATAGATCATGGGCCAGTGTTCTCATTGACACTGGAGCATTACATTCATTTATATCTTCTGCTTTTGTGCCTGCTTTGGGGTTGAAAATAGACCAGTTGGGTAGCGTTTTGAGCGTAGAGACCCCAGTTAGAGGGAGTGTGCTACCAAGTCATGTTTGTAGATCATGTGTATTAGAGGTCGTCGATCGTTGTCTAGAGTTTGACTTTATCATTCTAGACACGACCACATTTGATGTCATCATAGGGATGGATTGGCTGACCACATATTGTGCCTTTATCGATTGTGATCGACGGAGAGTGACGACTTGTACACTGGCGGGAGATTGCTTCTATTTTGTGGGCGATCGGGATCAGGGCTTGATATCTATATCTGGTGCTGTACGGAACCAGGGCAACCTTAGTTTTCTCCTTTCGGCACTTATGTTGGACGAGGGGGTTAGGGTTTGCAAAGAGTTACCTCCGGTGGTTTGCGACTATCCTGATGTATTTCCAAAGGATTTGTTTGAGTTGCCGCCTAGCCGTGAGGTGGAGTTCTCTATTGATCTGATTCCAGGAGCTGCTTCTATATCTGTGCCATCATATCGCTTTGCACCTGCTGAGTTGCATGAACTCAAGGTGCAGCTTCAGGATTTACTTGACAGGGGGTTTATACGCCTGAGTACTTCACCATGGGGAGCACCTGCTCTTTTTGCAAAGAAGAAGGATGGATCTTTGAGTTTGTGTTTCGACTACCGAAAGTTGAATCAGGTGACAGTGAAGAACAAGTATCCGATACCGAGGATAGACGATTTGTTTGATCAGCTGAAGGGCTCGAGTTGCTTTTCAAAGACAGACTTGCGACCAGGATACCACCAGTTGAGGATTAGGGATGACGACATAGCAAAGACCGCCTTTCGGACTCGCTAAGGTCACTATAAGTTTTTGGTCATGCCGTTTGGTCTAACGAACGCTCCTACTACATGCATGAGTTTGATGAACCGAATCTTCCATCCTTACTTGGACAATTTCGTAGTGGTGTTTGTAGATGATATTCTCATATATTCACCTACGAGGGAGGCACACGAGGATCATTTGCGTATCGAGCTACAGACTCTAAGAGAGCATCGCTTGTATGCGAAGTTCGAGAAGTGTGAGTTCTGGATGTCTGAGTTGAGATTTTTGGGACATGTAGTGTCTACAGACGGAGTAGCTGTGGATTCGTCGAAGACAGATGCTGTGACAAGTTAGGAGCGACCAAAGAATGTCTTCGAGATTCGTAGTTTTCTGGGCTTAGCAGGTTATTACCGGCGATTTGTGCAGGATTTTGCTAGACTTGCTACACCGATGACACGTTTGACGCGGAAGGGAGTTGAGTTTGTATGGAGTGAGTCATGTGAATCAACATTCTAGGAATTGAAGACGAGGTTGACTAACGTGCCAGTGTTGATTATTTCATAGCGTGGCTTGGGGTATACAGTGTATTGTGACGCATCACACGATGGTCTTGGCTGTGTTTTGATGCAGGGAGGTAAGGTTGTAGCCTATGGTTCTCAGCAGTTGAAGATGCATGAGAAGAATTACCCGACCAACGATTTGGAGTTGGCATCCGTGGTCTTTGCCTTGAAGACATGGCGTCACTATCTCTATGGTGATCACTTCGAGGTTTTCTCCGATCAAAAGAGCTTAAAATACTTGTTTTCGCAGAAGGATCTGAACTTGCGCCAACGACGATGGATGGAGTTGTTGGAAGACTACGACTTTGACTTGCAGTATCATCCTGGGAAGGCCAATGTTGTGGCTGACGCTCCCAGCAGGAGATCTTATGGGTCATTTGCCTTTGTGGCTATACGTGAGTGGCACATGCTAGGAGATATAGGAGAGTATGATTTGTATCTCAGGGAGACAGTGACGGGAGCCACCTTATTCTCTACAGTTTCACGACCTGCATTGATAGCATGTGTGCTAGAGGTCCAGTAGACGGACCGGGAGGCTTAGATGATACAGGATCGTGTTGCTAGTGGTGAGGATACAGCGGGCTGGATTGTGGGTTCAGATTAGAGTCTGAGGTTGGCTGGAAGGTTATTTGTTCCAGAGTCATGCCGTGCAGATATACTACGCGAGTGCCATCATTCACGTCTTGCAGTGCACCCGAGAGGCACGAAGATGTACCGCGATCTGTGTCGTCAGTTCTGTTGGATAGGGATGAAGAGAGATGTGATACAGTTTGTTTCACGGTGCCTTACCTGTTAAAAGGTAAAGGCGGAGCATCAGAGGCCGGCTGGGTTGCTACAGCCATTGCCTATATCTGAGTGGAAGTGGGAGAGCGTCACGATGGATTTTGTATCTGGACTTCCACGATCACTTAGGGGATACGATGCTGTATGGGTTGTGGTTGATGAGTTGATGAAGTCTGCACACTTTCTTCCCATTCAAGTGAAGGATTCAGTGGAGCGACTGAGTCGTTTGTATGCCAGAGAGATAGTCTAGTTACATGGAGTGCCGATGTCTATTGTTTTTGACCGAGACCCGCGCTTCACATCGCGCTTTTGGCAGTCTTCAGGAGGCTTTGGGAACGAGTTTGATGTTCAGTATTACTTTTCACCCCCAGATGGATGGCTAGTTAGAGAGGACTATTCAGATTTTGGAGGATATGCTGAGAGCTTGTGTCCTAGACTTCAGAGGTTCATGGGAGGATTACCTACCATTAGCAGAGTTTGCATACAACAACAGCTATCAGTCCAGTATTGGGATGGCACCATATGAGGCTTTGTATGGTAGACCGTG